>VJNQ02000393.1:0-187426 GCA_007827005.2 Populus simonii
TAATTATCCCCTCCTCGATGAAATAATCTATCAACACCCCCCTTTCAATCTTATGATGTTCATCAAATAATGCACAATATACAAAACATTGTTGTGCTGAATCATCTAAACAATCATAACTCAATCTTAATATCTGGAATATCTGATCTTCCATGTCCCAAAAATTTGATTCTTTCAATCTCTTCAATGTAGTCCTCCACTCATGTAGGTCATCGATTCCCTTCAAACTTTCTGCTAATATAACAATTCCCAAAGGCAAACCAGCACATTCCCTTGCAACATCTACAACAATTCGTTCCACTTCTGGAGAAAGTGGTACGTCTTGTCCAAGCCTCTCCGTGAACAAGGTCCAGGATTCTTCATCAGAAAGAGCATCCACTCTTATATTGTTTTGGCTATTCATCTGACGACAAACCATTTCTGATCGAGTTGTCATAATGAGCTTGGATCCTTCCAATGGGATAGGAATCCCTATTTCTTGTGGCTCAAAAGAGTTCCACAAATCATCTAAAATGAGAATCCATTTTTGTTTCTCGCTAGTTCTTTAGCCAGTTTGACAGCTCTAGACAAATCATTATCTTTGCTTGAAAGATCTAAATAAAGATTTAGCAATAAGATCTTGCAATTCTTCAATCTTGAAACCTTGAGGCACATTCACCCAGTAAACACTACGAGAAATATCTTGTCTTTCTAGAAGCTCATTGCGGATATGTTGCAGTAATGTTGTTTTACCAACTCCCCCCATTCCGTAAATGCCAATTGAGATTTCATCATCCATTAACCATGACCGTATCACCTTCATATTCTGTTCAAATGCTCGACCGACTAGCTTTGTAGAGCTGGCACTTGTGCCGGACTGCACTAATCTTCCACTACTGTTCTCCATTAATCTAGCTCGTTCTGATGAGACGTGGGAAGGAAAATAGGTTTAGGATCAATTTAGCTTGAACACCATAAAGCATGGATTATATAAACCAAGAAAGACCAATTGATTGAAACTATTAATGATCCTAACTCCAAAGATTCAAACAATAGTTCCATGTGAAAAACGAAATGGTAAGATAAAAAAAAAAAAAGAGACGATGAGGTACAAATAATTTACCTGGGGGACATTGTCTGTCAACATGCTGAATAAATCCTTCACAGGTGTTTTCCATGCCACTTCCTGCTTCTGGATGCGAACAAATTAACTCTTCCTCTGCACATTGTTCCATGGCCTGAACTCCCACTTGTATCCTTCCATCATCACCTGCCAATTTATTAAGTATTGCATAGCTTTGCTCCAACATACTAGCTACTGGTTCTGTTTTCTCTCTAACTATGTTCTGCACATCATCCATAATAGAAGAAAATAGTAGATGTGAGTGGAGACTTCTCTGTTTTGCTATCTTTTATTTATGAAGAACGTGAGCATACAATGCTTGATAGAACTTACAGCAATAAATCACTCGATAGTTTTACAATGATGGTGGCAGGGTATTTAAAGAGTACTGATGAAGACATTTACAAGGATTCTAAAAGCTAATGACTAGGGATTGTCTTCTATACAGTTTGATAGCAGTTATCTTGTTCTGCATGGACAAGGGTATGGAGTGGCATCCGGATTTATCATCATAGAATCTTTTTAGTTTCAGGAGAATCACAGCAGTTTCTTTATCTTGTTAGACTACCATTCTGACTTGAATTTGTTGTCATTGAAGCATCTTTATCCCTAACTTTTCTCCAGAAAAAGGTGCCACTTTTGTAGGCATCAACTGGCAGCATCGTAGGAGAGTTCTGCCTTATTACTCCAGTAGCTTTTTCAACCTTATCTCTCCATTGAATTCTCACAATGCTTGCTGTCAGATTGTGTTGTGCTAACAATAATGACATCGTTTTTTGCAGATGGAGAACAGAGTTGATCATGATAACTTCCAAGGCCAAGACACAATAGATCCTTTGGCGGGGATGAATCTCCTCGAGGCTCGTCGGCTTGATTAATTGATGGCCTCTCAAGAGAGCTACCTCTCTTCAGATTCTGCACTTGTCTACAAATTGTAACACCACGCCCTTGGACTCCTGACAAATGCCATTTGATCATCGTAACGGAAGTAGCAGCAGCAAATTTATGGCCATGATCAAGATTTGCACGATGTCACCTTCAAAAAGGGCTTTCTATCCTTCAATAGAGTTGTAGAACTATGTCTTACCCTTCTAAATGAGCTAAGCCACACTTAAAACCATAGTATATAACTTTACTTACGAATAAAATGGTAAACAGTGTTCTCGAATGAAAACTGATCTAAAACATGTAATGAGGTAGTTGAAAAAAATAATCGGAAAATAAAATTAAAACATGGCGATGAATTCATATGAATGAGATTTCAATAGTATGACAACATACATTATGATAAAATTATAAGAGGGTACTGATTGTATCTTTTGATTCTCAAACATAAGAGATGTCTAGAGCAGGGTCGTCAGTAGTTGAAGGGAATTGGTCGGTTGAGGAACAGGTAAGTGCATCGCACGTTGTCTTTTCAATTTATGTAAACTTTTGATAAATTTTAGAATTTATTGTTTTATTACTTTGATAAATATTAGAATGAATATGAGAAAGTTTTTCAATTACTAAACAGATTTTGGAAAATGGGAGTGTAGTTCATAGGGTGCAGAAAATGACCAATGAAATGTGTGTATGAACAGTTGATGATGAACAGTAAAACAGCATTAGTTTTTTAGTATATTAGTTAATCAATTAATAATTAATAAATTTATGCAGTCATCTGATGCAGTAGGTTTTAAAAAAATTATTTTTCCTTAATTATTGTTTTCTAGTTTATTGAAGGTTTATTATCCTTTTCTTTATTTTCAGGTTTTCTAATTGTTTATGTTAGGTTTTTGAGCTTATTTAAACAATTATAAACCTTTTAAGAATTAGAGTTTCTGCGTGAATAATTCTTTTGAAAATTTTATGTTCTTCTACTCATTATTTTTTAATGTAGTTTCAGTTTACATCAGCTTTAGATAATTTTAGAGCTCTACATCATCATCATGCTTTAAAATTTTCCTACAAATGGAGGAAGCAAAAAATCAAGAAAGAAATATAACATCAAGAATCCTGAGAATTCTTCATATCTGGTCATTATATTTTACCCAAGCATGATAATATTATTAACTTTTATTATCCGTATTTATCCACAGCATTATCAAACATGATTAACTCTTCCTTTACCAGAAATTAGCTGAAGGGAAGTTGTAGGGTTCGATCCTGTTTATTTGAAGAAAGCTACACTGCACGTCTTAGTTCCAAGGGAAGCGATTACTGCAAAATCACTGGAAATGTGACCCCAAAGCAAGAATCTTCTAGTTCTGGACATATATTTACCAGTAAATCAAGGATATTGCAGGTGAATCCCCTCCTGAGTACACAAACACATGATTACTAAGCACAGGAAACGAGTTAAAAGGTGTTGATGATGGAAAAATGAAATATTGTCTGAATTATGATATAAATAACAGCGAGAGAGTTTTTTATATTGATAGGTAGAAGATGATACTGAAAGGCTAATAAAAATTGAAAGTTCTAGCAATTAAACAATAATTTGTCATAATAAGACACACAGGAATATACCATAAATAGATAACATAAATGGTCTAATATTTATTTTTATGGATTAGTGAACATGATTAACCTCAAAAAGAGAGATATGGTTGTGCTGGATAACATAGTGTCAATAAAAAACTATAATTTTGGATTCGATTTTTAAATCAAACTCAAAATTTTTTAAAAGATTTATAAAACTCATTTTTGTTATTTTTACTTGATTTTTCTGGATTTTTATGTTTAATTTTGGATTTTCTTTTCTTTTTCATTTTGTTTAGGGATTTTGATTGTATTACCTTATGAAGATTGGTTTATGATATATTTAACTAATTATAAGCCTTTTAAAGCGACAGGTTGCATTAGACTTTTATTTGAGAGTGAGACTACTAATTTACGAGCCTTTTTGTTTATAAGATGATGGTAATTTGACATTAACTAATGATGTTAAGAAATAAAGGAAAAAGAATTTAAATATAAAATGTACGTGATGGTGTCATTTAAAACAAATTCTGAGAAAAGCTTTCCACATAGCTTGTAAACCCCCGAATAAACATAGGATCGTAAAAAAAAAAAAAAAAAGACCTCGAAGAGTAATGGAGACTCAATATGAAAAGAAATGAATAATTAGTAGAAATAATAACAAATGCAATGTGTTAGGGAGAGAGTGATCTCCATAAATCAATTTAAAGATATGGTGGAAGTCGAAATGAGAGTTACGAATTTTGGATTAAAATTTGTAATGTTAGCGAAAACGAAGAAGAGTCTCAACAGATAAAAGGATTATTTTTGATAAATCAATTATGGATGTGGTAATATTGAATTTATTGAGTATAAATTAAGGGGAAATGTTATGAGAATCTAAGTAAATAAATTAAAGCATGAAATTCAGATGTTAACGTAAAAGACACTGATTGTTTAGTTTTACGGTATTGATAATATATCTCAATCCGACCGTTGGATTGGGCTGAAATTTTATAAAGAATCTTCAAACTTATTATTTTATCTTAGGTTAAAATTTCATGTCAATCGGAGTTTGAAAAGGCTTTACGAGAATACTCAAAATCAGGTAAATTGGGAAGGCTTTACGAGAACATGACACAAGGGGCATTAATAAGGGCATTTTGATAATTTTATATAAAAGAATATTCCCCTCTCCTCCTTTAAAGACAGTCCACGTCCTCTGTAAAGGTAGAAAACAAGAGGGAGACCATTTTTCTCCCATTTTCTTCATCTCTTCTCCATTTCTTCAAGCTAAATCAAAAGGGAGTGTTCTTGGGAGAATTATATCCAAGAAAACAAATCAAGTGGCTATACATAGAGAGTTATAAAGCTTGGAAAAAACAAAGAGTAGAAGCTGGAACTTGAAAGAGGAGGACATGAGTTTTGTAGATTTTTGCAAGAACTCATTGAAATAAGTTAAAGTAACAAAGGTAAGGAATATACTCTCAAGTAATTTCATTTTTCTCTCTTGTTCTTGCATGAGGAGAAGAAAACCTCCAAGTTTAAAATTCTAGGGTTCATGTAAATATTTTGGGGGAATAATTATTCTTGTGAATTTTGAGATTAATTACATGATAATGGCTTGATTTGCAGAAAAATAGAAGGAATAAGTTGATTTGAAACTATGGGTTTTGGGATGGCAACAAGCCAGGAACGTCAGCAGCCATATCTTGGCTTTCCACCGTTGGATTAGGTTTATTTTTTGATATATTATTATGCTCAATGTCATCTACATTCTGACCGGAGGGATTGTCAATAGCAGGCTTTGTTTGAGGGTTGTCACCGGAGGAACATTTCTGAAAAATCACCCTTCAAGACAGCCTTGTTTGTCGGCCATTATATCATCTTTTTACCGTTGGATTGGTCTGTATTGTGGATATGTTGTTCATCCAGATGTTATATAAATTCAGAACGGTTAAGATCGGAAACAAACACTCCTACTAGAAATTGTACTTCCTGAATAGTAGGTCTCCAATTTTCAGGTCAGTTTGGTATTGTTTTGATATAGGGAGATTTAACCGTTGGATGTATGTTAATTTTGGATATGTTATTCTAATGATGATGATGTATAATTCCACCATTTGGATTTATTGAATTCTAAATTTACAGAATGATGTTTTAAGTTTGGTTTGAGAAATATTTAATGAGAATATGATGTTTAACATAAAAAGTATGTTTTGGGACTAAGGATAATTGTAATGGGTTTAATGATGATGGAAGTGTTTGGGAATTGTTTGTGTTGTGTTTGGGTCATGTTTGATGTGTTGATAAGTGATGGTATAGTTAAATTCTATAAAAAAAAAAATAGTGGTGGATTAATACTTTGGTTGTGTTGGAATGGGAAACATGATATGGGAAAGTAGGTTGGGATAAATTGAAACTAACTTTGGAAAATTAACCCCTATTGTGGTTGGCCATGTTAGTTAAATACGCATTGAAATGTTTGGTAAATTACGTGTCTTGATGAAGAAATGAATGAGAAATCATGATAAGGGATGTTGTAAATTGAATTATGATATAAGGAATCATTTTAAGTATGCTTTGAAAAATAAAACAAAAATTGGCATGTGTAGTCATTGCTGGAATTTAAGTTAAATTACATTGTTTGGTGATAGATTAAATGTCTTGGGACATCAGAAAAATATCGGTAATGAAAAGTCATGTCCTTTGGACATTGAAAATCATTGATGAAGAATCGAGTTAATTGGACGCTAAATGTTAGTGTAAATGAATGTAAATTTAATGAAATGAAGTGATAAATAAAAAAAGTTTATCCATGAACTTGTTACGAAACTAAATGGGTATGTGAATTAATAAATTTGATAAATGGATCAGAAAGACTTGAGTATTGATTCGGGATGTTCGATTGGAATGTAGGAGAAGCATTCAGAGTAGCACATGACTTCTCGAGAACATGTATAACAGGAGTTTAAGGTAAGGGTCGCCCCCTTGCTTCTTTAAATCGTTTAAATTCTTGCAATGCTAGTATGTGATAGACATTATGCATATTTTGTACTACTGTGTATCATGATAAATATTGCTATGTGAACATTGGCTACGGGTAGTATAAATATTGTTGCGTGAAAGTTACCAACAAGTAGGAGAAATATTATTATTATTATGTGAATGTTGCCAATTAGTAAGAAATTTTATTGTTATGTGAATATTGCTAACAAGAAGAAATATTATTATTATTGTGTGAATGTTGCCAACGAGTAGGAAATACTATTATTGTGTAAATGTCGCCAACGAGTAGGAAATACAGGAAATATTATCGTTGTGAGTGTTGTTGATGAGAAGGAGAATGTTATTATTTTGAAAACATTGCCTACGGGCAGGAAAAATATTATCATGAAAATATTGCCTACGAGCAGGAAAAATATTATCGTAAAAATATTGCTATGAGTAGGAAAATAAAAAAATAAAAAAAAATAAATACTATTTTCATGGGAATGATTGATAAGATTAGCTTCGGCTAATGGCATCCAAGTTAGGATGACCGGGAATGATTGATGAGATTAGCCTCGGCTAATTATATTCATGTTAAGATGACCGGGAATGATTCATAAGAAGTAGCTTTACATTCGTGTTAGGATGTCTAGGAATGTTTCATAAGAGTAACTTTGCATTCGTGTTGGGATGACCATGAATAATTGATGAGATTAGTTTGACTAATAATGATACCACGTTGAAATGACTAGGTCTAAATCAAGTAGTCAGCTCCAGGCAAAGAGTTTAACTGATATAAATGAGCATCCAATTACAAAAATTAAGAATGTCTAAAATGATTCACGATGATCACCAGAAATTGGTTTTGGAAAATTAATGAATTTCTATAGAATATGAGGATTAGGATATATGTTAATTATATGCATGACTTTAAATATTTAGATCTTATTTTTTTATGTTTTGTATGCCCATATAAATCAATGTTGAACAGGACCTTCTCGCACCCAAGAAGCCCAATAATCTTTCAGGACATTACTTTTACTAAAATATGTAATATAAGCTAATTAATGGTAGTTATATCAAAAAAATTCATTACATGTAGAATCTTGTAAAAATAAATGGAATTTACAATGCATGTCATGTATAGTATACCTGTTTTATAAAGACAATGTCCTTAATTTAATTTGAATATGTATTCATCAAGAAAAACCTTTCCACAATTAATTTTTAATGTGCTTTTTATCCATAAATATTAATCATGCAAATGTGAGTATAATTATGTGTGATGGTTGATAAGATACAATAAAAAAATAATTAGTGCGATGAATTTACGATTCAGGATGATTGGATCGGAAATTGCTATAAAAGGTGTTGTATGGAAAAATATTTATGAAGGGTTAATGTATATTCGATGATTAATGTCAACACTTGAAACATAAAAAAAAATGCCCAATTTTTTTTATGTATCAAATTATAGGAATTAATTATAAATGCTTACGAAATCTTCGGCGTTACATAGCTTAGCCCTCATTCTTCTCCACCATTGGGATGGGTCCATATCAGTCTGTGCTGTCAACTAGTTAATGCCCATCAGTCAAGGAAGAAGGATGTAAGCACAGAGAAAGATGAGAATTGCAGAATTAAAGTCACGTCTGATCTGTATAAAACTATGAACACCTTCTTTTAATATTCAACCCCAAATATTTTATCAGTTGGAGAGAGTGGAATCTGATAACCATTTCCTGAACACCAAATTCATTGATCCTTTTTCACCAGGAGCTTGAACATATGAACAAATTCAGTTCATGGAATTTGAGGACGAAATTATTATTACAATTCAAAGCTAAATGAAAAATCTGACTATATATATAGAGAGAGAGGCGGGGGGGCATAGACCTACAAATACAGAAAATTTGAGTTAAGTACTTAAATACCTTTTGAAATAAACATGTGTAATCAATCGAGAAAAGCTGAGAGATGGAATTAAAAGAAGAAAGCTAAGGATCATGGGAGAAAAAAACTGATCGGGGATTACCTCTAAGAAATTAAGATGTCGAGAAAAGACTATGGTAAATCTAAGTTACAAGAAATAGAAGATCGACCATGCTAATACTGAGGATTATGGTTCTTTGGCGAACAATCTCTGCAACAGAGCAAAAGGCAAGAATGAAGTGTGTTAAAACAGTACTTGACAGGATCATTGGAAATCAAAGATGCAAGTATCTAGAATATGTTACTTCATTTTGGAATTCCCTTGATGATTTGAAAAAATACAGATGATTTGCCATTATCATCTTATGTCAAGTTTATCAGAAGAAGAGTATCTGTGGAATGAAAGCAAGCACTCGACCCATCAGAAGCCCTTACTGAAATGACCTTCAGTTCAGCTGCACACTGCAGCGACTGTTAAACCGAGTCACGGATCAACGCAGTGTTTAAAACTATAATATGTATTATAAAAAATATGAAAAATAATTTTTTTAAAAATAAGATGAGATCAAGAAAGGTTTACTCAAAGTGGCCAAACTTGCCCTTGCGTTGTGTTGGTGAAAGTGTTGTTACGTTCTCATCCTCATTGTGCAACAGCTGATGGTGGATGATTGGTAGTTTATCGTCGTGGTTATCTTATTTTCTCCTTATTTTTTCTCTTTTTATCCAAAAAAATACATGTTAATCCTCTTTTTATATATTTTAATTTTGATCCTTATTATTTTGATATATGATTTTTGTTTATGGCTTTTAATAAAAGTTTTGTTTGTTTTCAATTTCTTCAATTAGAATTTGTCATATATTATTTCTTCCAATTCAGTCATTATTTTTTTTCCTTGGCCTTTTTGTTTAATTTTTATTGGTTTTCAATTTTATCTTTCAATTAAAGTTTATGGTGTATTATTTTTTTCAATTTGGCCCTCATTCTCTTGATTTTCTTTCTTTTTGTTAAAGTTGTTTTTCCTTTCAATTTAACACTTCAATCACAAAAATTTGGTTGCCCTTTAATTCATTTTTTATTTTGATTTTCACTCTCATTCTTTTATCCTTCAATCAAAGTTTATGGTGTATTATTTTTTTCAATTTGGCCCTCATTCTCTTGATTTTTTTTTTTGTTAAAGTTGTTTTTCCTTTCAATTTAACCCTTCAATGAAAAAAATAGGTTGCCCTTTAATTCATTTTATTTTTGATTTTCACTCTCAATCTTTTAACTATGATTTTTTTTTTAGATCATTTTGTTTAATTGATTTTTTTCCTGACTTCATCCTTCAACGTTTGATTTATTAGGGTTTGAAAAGTTAATGCAAGTCAACATCCTCTCTTTTTTCCATTTCCTTTTTTGATTTAATTGTTCGACATTATGTTTTTCTTAAACAAAACAAATTGTTTTGCGGTTATCATCAATTTCTTTTCTATCGGGTTATCCTGATCTCATGTCTTAAGTCACGGGTTTTGTAAGGCTTTTTTTGAATTAAGGTTTTTCTAAAAAAAATTATGTGTATTGTTTTTTCAATTATCTTGATTCATCTATAAAATAAAAATATTTATTTTTAGATAATATTTATAATATTTGCATCATTGCATAATATTTTTTTTCTTTTATTTTATTCAATTAGTTTAGTGTGTGTCTATTTTTATTATTGTTTGATTAAATAAATAAATAAATTCAGTAAATAAAACTGAGTAAATGTTTCATGTTACAAGATCAAATCCCTTTGATCCATATTTATGTCTCAATTTTTTCTGTTTCACTTTTAGTTATTGTTAATAATTTTTTTCATTTATTTATACATATGATTATCTAATTATCCATTTATTTAATTAAATATTTATATAAAGTTTTTGATTTATGCTTAAAAAAATTTATGTAAAAATTCTATTTTTTTTATTTTTTTTTAAAAAACTATACAACTAAAGGTGTAGGCGAGAATCAAAGCAAGTAGCTTTTTACCTTTAGGCCTTGTTTGTTTGCAAAAAGTAGTTTCCTTTTGGAAAGTGAATTTCATGGAAAGTGAATTATTTTTTGATATTTGATAATATCATGAAAAATAAGTTGAAAAATAATTTATAGTGTTTGGCTATGTCATGGAAAATAAGCTGGAAAATAAATTGTTAATATATTTTTTCAAGTTTATTAAAATAATGAGGAACAAATCTTAGAAATTAAAAAGTTGAATGAGAATAAAATTGAAAAAAAAATTAATTTCATAAATTATCTCAAATAAAATAAATAAAAATAAAAATAATAGAGATAAAAAGTTGAAAGATGATGAAAATAAATTTTTTTTTGATAATTTCATAAAGTATTTCAAATAAAATAAATAACAACCAAAAGAATGAGAATCAAATCTGATAGATAAAAAATTTAAATTAAAAAAATATTAAGAGAAAAGCAAATAACAATCATAAAAATGAGGATCAAAGTTGATATAAAAATAAAATTAAATCAAATTTTAAGGGATAAAATTGAAAAAAATTCAAAATAAAATATATAGCAATCAAAAGTTTGAGGACCAAATTTAATATAATCATTAAATAACATGACATTTCTAAATTTTTCATAACTTGTAGGAAATGTTTTCTGTCCAAAAAAAAGGAAAACACTTTCTTGAAAACTAAGCTAAATTTTTTTTGACTGAAAAGTATTTTTCGTTTAATAACTTTTCTAATGACAAACAAATACGGGAAAGTTTGGAAAGTAATTTTTTCAAAATCATTTTTTATAAATCAAACAGGGACTTAATTTTGCTATTTGTTGAGGGAGTTAACGTGTGTACCAACCCCAATGTTGAAGCCTTGAAAAAGCTCATCGAAAAAGGAAGCACAAGAACATAAGAGTGAAAATTCTAACTACTCACCTATCAAGCTAACCTCCCCTGAGTTTTCAGGATTGCCTTCTGAACAAGGATTCTAAAAACGAGGAAAAGGAAGCTATGATTTCAATTAAGTGTATAAGGTTGAAACCTTAGCAATATAATCTTTATTTAATTGTTAGATTTAATTAATTTTGTGTCAAAAAGATTAGATTTTTTGGGTTATTGTATGTGTTTTTGCACATGCTTTACTTTTTATGGACAAAACCTATCCTCAATAACAAGTGATCGCTAGTCAGAGATGTCTGAGTCTCAGAATTTGGAGGAAGTGTTTATTGTAATTAAAATATTAAAGACCAGAATTGATATATAGTCCTTAAAACAATAAGAAGACGAGATCATATCCTGTGTCAAAGTCTTCGACACATTCCACTAAAAAATATATAGTCCTTGAAACAAAACACTACCATTTTTTCAGTTAAGAAAATATACCGTTCCTAAGCACTCTTGTCAATGAAACCACCTTCTGATTAATTTGGAAAATACCGCACATGCTGCGACAATGAAAGGCAGAAGACACATCTTAATTGGATTAGCTTTCTGCTGACGAGCATATGTATACTGCATTGTCGAATAAAAGCATTGCCAGGCAGCACCAACCAACATTCCAAAATACTCAACAATAGTGCCAACAGCCTCTCCAGGTGCGGAAGGACTGGTCGATCGGCGATGGAAACAGGGCAATAGGCTCATTATTTTCTTTCGTGCCATGTAAACGATCAGTTCAGCAGTAGCAAGAACCAAAGCTACATATGCCAACACCATGCCAATTAATGCATAACTCAGCTGGTCAGAAACTGCAGATGCAAACTCTAGAATTAAGTTCGTCATCAGCAAAGTCCATCCTGATTTTTCCTATATAAGAAAGTAGGGAGTTATAAACAAGGAAGTCAACGAAACTTCACCAATTCTTAAAAGCATTGTTTTCATAGTTCTTACTCCAGGGCGTGAACTTTCTCCAGCATCCAGCGGCTTCTCCGCTACTTCTCCAGTCCCGTTCTCTCTATCACTCATATTGACATCAATTGCAATAGTGACCTCGTTATTTCTTGAGCCTGCTACAGTTTTACGTTTTCTTCCTGGAGTGCCATCAAGTGTAGCTAGAAAGGCTATTTCTTGAACTTCTTCTGGAACGTCTTTACAGATTTTAACACCACGCCCTCTCCTCCTGATAAATGCAATTTGATCCTCGTAACGGAAGTGCTCTTGGCAAATTCATGCCCACAAAACTTGCACTTCTTGCTACTACCATTCATATCTTCAACATGATTCCAAAAAGGATCCTTTGGTCGACTCATTTTGTCCTATAGGGAAAAAAGGGTCAAAATATTGGATAAAAAAATGGAAGTTACATTAATTGGAAAAGGAAAGATTGAAACTGAGAACATTTTCAACAATTAGAGAAGCCCTTGAACAGGAATATAGCATGGCAATTACAACATTTATGCCTGCAGTAACAAGATGATAAGAAATTATGTAATTATTGTTATATTAAGCAAATGGAACAGATTGATTTTAAGAGTTACAATAATTTGTTACATTAATCGAACCATTTTCATCCTCTTTCTTCTTTGGTCCTGTAGATACAATTAAATATTGAATAAAAAGTGGATTTTAAAGCAATCTTCAGAAAAAAGAGACTGCCAAGCAATCTTAAACAAAAATTTTGAAGTTGTTCTCCTTGTTTTTATGATAAGTAGTTGAAGTTGAGAGCAAATGAACATTTATTAAGAACAAAAATATAATATGAGTTGGGTTATGTTGTTGATTAAGCAACATATATAATTAAGGTCTACCTGATCGATCAAGAATCCTACTTATAAATTCTACAACCAAATGAGCACTTTTATTTGAAAGAATCAAAACAAATACGTGTAGAAAAAAATTAGTGGTTAAAACATACAAAAAGAAAAAGAAAAATAAGGATCGAAAATAAAATTTACCATGACTGATGGGTTCTCTTTACGTATTTGGATGGCCATATCTCTAATCAAGTCATGCATCTTGATAGCATTACCATCATCAATTCTATCCAATAAGCAGACACCTTCAAGTCTATTAAGCATTTTGTGACCCTTGTCAAGTGCTTCTTGCCTGCTCTCCATTCTTTCAATTATTCCCACATTGATCAAATTACTTATCAACTCTTCCCTTTCAATCACTTCACCTTCAGGAAATAATGCACAGTATAACAGACATTGTTGTAGAGCTAAATCATATAACCGATCATAACTAAACCTCAATATCCGGAATACCTCATCCATGTCACTATATTTTGATTCTTTCAATTCCTTCAATGTATTCCTCCACTCATCTAGGTCATCCACTCCCGTCAAGCTTCCTGCCATTGTAGTAATTGCAATTGGCAAACCGGCACATTCCTTTGCAACATCTTTTGCGATGCATTCCACTTCTAGAGAAAGTGGAATGTCATGTCCAAGTTTATCCATGAACAAAGTCCAAGTTTCTGTGTCTGAAAGTGGCTTCACTTTTATTTTATGTTTGCTACCCATCTGCTGACAAATGATTTCTAGTCGAGTTGTAAAAATCACCTTGCTTCCTTTTAATGGGATAGGAATTCCCACTTTGCGCAGATCAAAAGACTCCCATAGATCATCTAAAATAAGAATCCATTTTTGCTTCTTCACTAGTTCTTCTGACAATTTCGCAGCTCTAGGTTGGATTTCATATTCGCTTGAAAGATCTGAATGCAGAAGTCTAGCAATTTTATTCTGCAATTTATAAATACTAAAATCTTGAGACACAGTCACCTCACATAATGATGTGAAATGTCTGGTCTTTCTAGAAGCTCATTGTAGATACGCTCCAGCATTGTCGTTTTACCGACCCCTCCCATCCCCCAAATACCAATGGTTGAGACTTCATCATCCATTAACCAAGAACGTATCACATTTGTATTCTCTTCAAGTGCTCCTGCACCAGGCTGTGCTCCTCCCCAGCCCCGTTCACTGTATTGTCCTTCATTAAAAAATTAGATCTCAACCTCATTCATATCTGGTGCATCTCCTGCCAAATTGTCAGCTTCGTTGTTTTGTTCGTGTGGACTGGTTGAAATGGCATTATCAATATCATTGCCTCCAGAAGGGCTTGCACCTACGTTGGTCTGCACTAATCTTTCTGTTGCTTCTCTTCTAGTATCATGGTCATCAACCGTGTGTCTCCAATGAGAGACACTTCCGTCAACATGCTGAATACATCTTTCACCAGTGTTTTCCATGCCATTTGCCACTTTTAAATGTGAACAAATTCTCTCTTCCCCCATACCTTGCTCCATGCCCTGAACTCCCATTTGTATCTTTGCAACATCTGCTACCAAATTGTCAGCTACATTGCTTTGTTGCAACACTTGAACCGCTTGTTTAATCCTCAGCTTGCTCTGGAGTGCATCACCTCTCAGTCCAGTCATGCTTAATATGTCGTTTGCTGCTTCTGCGTGTGAAGAAATCCTCTCTTCCCCTACTCCGTGTTCCAAACCCTGAACTTCTGTTTGTACCGTTCCAATATCTCCTCCCATATTTTCCATCTCAATGTTTTGTTCTTGTGGACTAGTGCTTCTGCTTCTGCATCACCAACTCTTTTGTTTGATTGATGTTTATGTGCATGTACCATGCACATATATATACAGTTATTCACTGGTTATAGAAGTACAGTGTGGGTAGGACTTTGTATGAAGCTAGACTTTATCTTTAAATAGAATTACACTAAAACAGAGTTACATCAGGTTTTAAACTGCGGAAGTGTAGGTGACGGATTCTCTTGAGTTTCTAGGATTAGTAGTATCATTATATTCTCAAGATATGATTTATACTAACAATATCAAACATCACCAAAAATTATTATATTAATCTCTTTGATGTTAAATCTTTTATTTGAGAATAATCTTAATGGTGAGTTAAATCTTTCATTAGAAAATAATCTTAATGTTTCGTCGTAAACATTATGGTTTACAAGCATTGTTCGTTTTATAGTTAAATTAGTGCCTAAAAGCTTAAAGCAACAATTCATCTCAAAATACTAAAATTATATTTGTTATTCTTAGCAATCACTTTCAAGTATTAAATTAACATTTCTTATGTATAAATTAAAAATATCCTATTTATATTAAACCTCAATATTCATACAAAAATCTATAGTCTAATTGATATTTTTATATTATATGGTTATATATAAAAAGTTTTTGAATATAAGTGTTTCAATTAATATTTATGCTACACGATTTCTATTTTAACTCTTAATAAATCTAATCAACAATTTAACAAATACTTTAAAACAATCCGTGAATTTTATGGAAAAATTAACTATTAATCACAAAAATAAGAAGAAAAAAATTATGTTAAAAAAAAAAGGAAAGAAGGAACTGCCATTACCACCGTTTTTTATTTGTATAAAAGTTGCTTTACTAATTTAATTTAGATTTTATTTTTTCATTATAACAAGAAAACTAAAATGCATCAGTGTATTATTTATTGTTCACCCTTTTACTGTTCACATAAACAAATATTATTATGGATGGATGGAGCAGTGTAATGATGTAATTGTCCTTGCCAAAAAAACTTGTTAAGCATGCAATTAGGAGTGAGATTGTCTTTTTCATGGGATACATTTGACATTAAAAGAATGATTGGGAACAACATGGTCCATTCAGTTTTTTTTGGGCTATAGTGTATATATATATATATTGAATTTCCTAGCATAAAATTTTTTGGATTGGAGGATTCTTTAGTTTTTTTATAAAAAAAAATAAATAAATAGTGAAGATACACTCATGACCCTAGGAATATGCATATGTTAAGGGGTTTTACCATCCTTTTCTTTTATTGAAAGAGTTTAAATACGAAATTACTCTTGGGTTTCAAAAAATCAAGGCTACATGCATGTAGAGGTGTTTTCATCATTTTCATATAGTTATCAGACTCAAGCACCTAGGTCTGGCATGATGAAGATGATTAAGTTTTATTATAGGGGTGTTTTGAGAGCTTGATTGAGTTTTTAACAAGATAATTAAGTGGCATGTGAATTAGCTTGGTCAAATGAGTGACTCTGAGCAAACTCCATCATAGCTAGCTGGAGTTAAAACCTAGACCATGCAAAACCTCGTAGCTATAGAAAATCCTTTAAATACCGGTGCATCATGACTTCCTATAATGAAAATACTTCATTAAATAATATGCAAAAATTACCATCTTGGTGATACTGTATTACTTGGAAGAATCAATTAGCAATAAGAACAAAATGGTAAAGAAAAGAAGGATTTATAGTTTACCTGTAAAAAGTGATTTTCCAAGCGTGTAGTTACTGGTTTGCTTAAGGAATCAGCAAAGAACAGAAGTCCGAGAGAGGAGAATGGTTTAGAAAAGTTTGGGAGGGAAGGAGAGGAATTAATTAAAGAATGGTCCTAGAATATATATATCTATATATACACGTTACCGCGTCGCACAACAAAAGCTATAGAAAGTGGACCTCAATCATGTTTGCGCGTCGTATAGCGAAAGCGAATGAAAGAATTAGAGTTATTCAAGCTCTAAAATTAAAATTATAGCTGTAAACTGTAATGAAAAAAGAAGAAAAGATTTTAATAAATTCTTGAATAACTAATTTGTTCTAAAAATAACATAGTAAACTGTTTACATATTAACTAAACCGACCTTACTAATTAAAACTAAACTAAATTACACTAAACTAAATTAAAAAAATATATATATTCAACAACTTCTAGATTAGCGTGTTTGGAAGCGTGGTTGCGGTTACTTTTCAAAATGCTTTTCACTCAGAAATGTATTAAAATAATATTTATTTTTATTTTTTAAAAATTATTTTTGACATCAGCGTATTAAAATGATCTAAAAACACCAAAAAAATATTAATATGAAGCAAAAAATATATTTCAATTTTTTTCAAAAACGCTTTTAAAACGCAAAAACAAACAGGACCTAATTTGCACAGCAATCTAAACTTTGATTGAGTTTCTTAAATTTTGTCTAATCTAACTATGGGTTAAAAACTATATTTATTCTTGTAACACAAATATTTTCCTGAATTTAAACTTGTTAATATATTCCATGCCAATCGGTACCTTTTGAGTGTATGGAATAGTGATCAAATTGATTTTTAAAGTTTTTTTAAAATAATATATTTTTTATTTTTAAAATTTATTTTTGATATTAACAAAGTATAAAATAAATTAAATTTTAAACAAAAAAAATTTAAAAATCAAGGTTTTACAAGTTTCGAAACACCATGGAGGTAATCGAAATTCAATTATTTCAAATATTATTATGATTTTGAAAGCAGATCTGGAGGGACCCATCCATGACAATGAGGAAATAAAAAAAGAAGCACGTCCTCCCACCTAAGAGCATATCCAATGGGTAAATGGAAAGTTAAATATTAAAAAATATTATTTTAACTCTTTCATACGTATCTTACATACTTTAAAGCAAGTGCGTTATTTTTTTTTTCTATAAATGTTATTTCTACGTATCTTTTTAAAAAGTTAAAATTAGAGAGTCACCAAAAATAATAAACTAATTAAATATAATCATGTAAAAAAAAATATCAAACTTATTAAAAAAAAAATACTTGTTTATCCCACTCTAATGAGGAAATATAAAGGAAACATGTCCTCGCACCTCATAGCATCTCCAATAGTTGTGCTGCATCTCCAACGGGTGTGCTAAATAAAAAGCGAAATATTTAAAAAAATATTATTTTAATTTTTTCATGTTTATTTTTATATATTTTTTAAAAAATATTAAACAAAATACTAAAATATCTTATCTCTGTCCCACAAATGTTATTTGTACATATCTCTTAAAAAAGCCAAAACCAACAAAGCGGGGGCTATAAAAAAATAAATCAATTAAATATAACCATGTGAAAAAAAAATATCAAACTTATTAAGAAAAAATAAAATATTTATTTATCCCACTCCAATAAGAAAATAAAAAAGAAACATGTACTCCCACCTCAGCGCATCTCCAACGGTTGTGCTATATCTCCAACAAGCATGCCAAATAGAAAGCTAAATATTAAAAAAATATTATTTTAACTCTTTCATGTTTGTTTTATATACTTTAAATAAAATATTAAACAAAATGAGAAAAATATCTCTCCCACAAATTATATTCTTTAGCTTGGAGAAGGGATATGCTTTCTTGCAAATACTTCCTTAGCTAGTCCAGTCAACAAGGTTTTTCTATTCATGTGCTTTACTTTTTGTCTCATTGCTTGATGTTTGTTTGCATTTGTTTATGTACACTTGTCGCTCGGGATCATATGAGTATTCAAGGAAAAAACAGAAAGGATCATATATGTTTAGCAGTTTAGTTACGGTTACTTTTTAAAAAACTTTTCACTCGAAAATATATTAAAATAATATTTTTTTTATTTTTTAAAAATTATTTTTAACATCAACGCATTAAAATAATCTAAAAGCATATAAAAAAATTAATTTAAAGCAAAAAAAAATAAAAATTTTCAAATTTTTTCAAAAGTGTTTTTGAAACGCAAAAACAAACAGGGACTCCTGTCTATTTTTATATTTTTAAAATGCTTATGAAAAAAATATTTTTTTATTTTAAATTAATGTCTTTATATATTTTTATATTATTTTGATATGATTTTTCTAAAACCAATCTAGTTATATTTTCATAATCTAGTTATATTTTATCAGTAAAACTGTACTAGTGTTCTAAAAAGGTTCATTGAGTTGTAATATTGGGTACTGAACATAAACCAACAAAAAAACAAATATTTTTTTAATAATTTTTTCATGAGGACCAATTAAAAAAACTGATTTATGAATGGGTATGATGGAAATATAATTAAAAGTAAGCTTCTTTTTTTTGGGCTTCATATAAATTTTAGCGCTCAAGATTATGAAATACACACGCGCACATATTAAAAAAAATATAATAGAGATACAACTGAATCCAAGCCTTGTTTTGGCTTTATAAAAACTTCAACATATTGCGATATATAAAGAGATATAGAAAGAGAAGCCTAGAATCTTAATTTGCATCGAACACCACTCAGCTATAGAAAATCCTTTAACTCTCAAGGGATGATATAGTTCAACTGATCAGGTTTTAAATTTGTTCTTTAGAGATTACTAGTTCAAGTTTTATAAACCTCAGGATTTACATGGTTGTTAACTTCAAGGGTCGTGAAATTAGTCAAAATACGCGTAAACTGACCCGAATAACCAGCATGCTGTGTTGCTCGGAAGAATACTGGTGGATCATGACTTCCTGTGATGAGAACACTTAATTAAATAATATGCAAAAATTACCATCTTGGTGATTTAATAACCAGCATGCTATTTTACTTGGAAGAATCCATAGCAATGAAGAACAAAATGGTAAAGAAAAAAAGGATTTATTAATTAATCAACCTGCAAAAAGCGGTGGTTCTCCAAACAGAAAGGTGGAGAGGGAAAGGAAATGAATTAATTAATGGTAGCACAGAGACTGTGGGAGAGATCGAATGTTCGCTTAAGCGATCAGAAACGAATAAAAAACTAATAGCACAGAGGGAAGAATGGCCCAAGAAAATATTTACAATAGAGGCGAATGAATCTTCTTCTTCTTCTTCTTCTTTTCTTTTGAAACATTAGTCAACATTAGTCAATCACGTTAACGCGTCGTATAGCAAAAGCAAAAGAATTCGATATTCGATGGGTTATTGTATTGTTGAGCAACTGTGGATGAAAGGCACTCTCTTTTTGTATTTTATTAAAAGTGTTTTTTTTTTAAATTATTATTTTTTAAATTATTTTTTATTTTTTAATGTACTAATCAAAAATAAAATTTTAAAAATAAATAAAGTATTATTTCCATCATTTCTAAGTAAAAAATCACTCTAAAAAAACAACTATTATCGTAATATCAAACTTGTTTGGGTTGATACCAAACAAGTCTAGGTTTCTGGTGTAGTTTTTTTTAGGGTATGTTTCGAAGTGTGATTGCGGTTGTTTTTTAAAGTGTTTTTCACTCGAAAATGCATCAAAATAATATATTTTTTTATTTTTTAAAAATCAATTTTGATATCAACGCATCAAAATAATATAAGAACGCCAATATTAATTTGAAAAAATAAAAAAATATAAAAAATATAACTTTTTTTAAAATATTTTTAAAACACAAAAATAAACATGATCTTATAAACATGGCTAGGCAGGGTGCGTGAACAAGGGATTTTCCCAGCTAGGAACGAGGGCTTCCTGTGAGCATGCATATTGGTATTCACGCGGGTATTGTGGTAGCTTTTGTGGTTGTGGTTTTAAAAAAGCTGTTTTATAAAACACTTTTAGTTGAGGTTGGTTTGATATTTATATATGTTTTGTTAAAACTGTGGTTAAAATTGAGGTTGAACAAAAAATAGTTTAATTTGTTTGGTTTAGAATGCTTTTTAAATTGAGGTTATAAAATAACTAAAATATATATATATATATATTACTATTGATGGTTTTAAATTTAAATATTGTAAATTTAACTACTGCTATTACATCATGAAATAAACAATATTTTATATATAAAAAATTTTATTGTTCCATTAAACTATCTACAATTCCATTACATACAAAATTCATTTGACAAGGATTACAGTTTCATATTTTTTTGAGCGTGCAACAAAATCAGGTAAAATATCATCAGGAATAAAATTAAGATTACAATCAAATTCTGCAAACGCTACACCATCATGCGATCTCCTTCTAATTTATATAGTGTCATTGAATAATATTAAGCACTAGTTTTTTGAAAAAACAAATTACTGTTCACGTGAACAGTGTAAGTGAATTTAATTCACTCTGCACAGAAAAAGAAAAGCAGCTCGAAGCTACTTTGAATTTACCTGCGTTTTAAACGCGAAATGCATTGGGCCCCATAAATTATAAACTATGTTTTTTACTTTACCAAACAATTGTTTGTTGTGGTTTGCTTCAAAAGCAGAAGTAATCACGTAAACAAACAGACTCGACTCGAGCTCTAAAATTGAAATTATTGTTGTAAATTGTAATGAAAAAAAATATTTTAATATATTCTTAAACAATTAATTTGTTCTACAAATAACATACTTAACTATTTACATGTTAACAAGACCCACCTAACTAATTAAAAAATAAAAAATAAAATTGAAAAACAACTTCTAGATTTAATCTGCACACTAACCTGAACTTTCGTCGAGTTTTTTAAATTTCATTATAACCTAACTATGGATTAAAAATTATATTTATTCTTGTAGCACGAACACCTTTTAATATATTCCAGGAACAAGCTGTTGAATATTCCATGTCAATCGGTACCTGTTACATGTGAAGTATGAACCCAGTTGTAGTTGAAACTTTGAAAACAGGGAGGTAATTATATAATTTAGAATGGCTGTGGAAATGCACAAAGTAATCCAGAGTAATTTATGGCAACAATAGTTGTTTTTTAAAATATTTTTTTATCAGAAATGTATTAAAATAATATTTTTTTTATTTTTTAAAATTATTTTTGAGATCAACACATCAAAATGATATAAAAACACCAAAAAAATATTAATTTAAAATAAAGAAAAAAATAAAAAAAATTTCAAATTTTTTCAAAAGCGCTTTTGAAACGCGAAAACAAACAGGGCCAAATTTTTTTCAGGCAGACTACATTGTTGGTTTTGTCTTAAATTGCTAACAGTTTGTTTGTTTATGTTATGATGTTTTGCTTGTAATATTTTTTACTCTGACGTAAGTGAATATTCAATCAGATACTTCCAATTTTGGCAAAAAATAAAATTAAAATAAATGGTATTTCTGACTCTGACATCAGTGAATAAACCAGTAAAATAATTGTAAATCAATGCATGCATATTTTTTATTTTTCTTCAAAAAAAAGTATTTTTTAGGATGTTCAGACTCGACTGATCACTAGCCCAAGCTACTGACCCGGCTGGGCAACAGGAATGTTAACTAAATCACGCGCGCGTGCATGAGCTGATAAAGGAATTAAGTTAGAATGTACATAGGAAGCGAATTAAAATTCAAAGTAAACAGTAACCAGTGAATTAAAATGAAAAGCGGGGAAAGAGAAGCTGACTTACCTGGTAGCTCTGAAGATGAAAACGTGATGGAAGATTCGTCGGCTAAGCTCCTTTCTCTTTCCTTCTCCTTTGTTCTTGCTTTTCTCTGATTGGTTTCTTCCTGTCCTTCCCCTGTTCTGTGGGTGTTTCGTTCTCCTGTGGCCTTCTGTTTTTTATTGTCTTCTCTGTATATTCTCTCTGTCTATCTTTTTTCTCCTCCCTGTTCTCTTCTTTTTTTCTCCGCCCCTGTGTTTTTTTGTTTCCGTTCGTGCTCTCCCTCCTTTTCTTTTCTCCCCTTTTCTGCGTCTTTCTCTGGCCTTTTATAAGGCCAGAGAGTGTCAGTGATCGTTAACCAGGGGCGGAACCAGAAAATAGAATGAAAGGGCCAAAATGTTAGTTGTTTTATTATTTAGACTAAATATATTAATATTATTAAGGGAGGGGCTGGAAAACAAATTCTTTGCAGGGGCCGGGGCCCCTGCCAACCCCCCCTGTCGTTAACAGTCCTGCACTTGCAGGACTGTAGTGGATTCGGAGACGGGATCGTGGGCAGGATACGTGGTCCGCGATTGGATCGAATTTGCTGCAGATATCCCTGTTGAATCGGTTTTCTCCGCGCGAAATGAAAGGGATAATGAACAGTGCTTCAAAACGGTGCCATTTGTGTCCTTGGAAATGACTATTTTCACCTTGGCCCCTAAACGTTTTAAATTTAACAATTGGGATCCTAATCAGTAATAATCAATTTCTAATTTTGCCCCTGGATTAATTTCAATTGAATCCCTGAGTTATAATGCCATTTACACAACAATCCTGAGTTTCTGGATTATTCAATTTGGTCTTTAGACTTTAATTTCCTGCAATTTTACCTTGAATCAGCTCCAAACTTTAGTATTTCTTCAATTAAACCTTTGATTTCTTTAATTAATTAAATTAAAGTTTAATTAAGTCTGCAAACTTATCAATTCTTTAATTAAACTCCTGATTTCATTAATTAAACTAATTCAAATTTTAATTAAATTCTCAAACTTATTAATTCTTTAATTGCTGATCAATTAACTTTCAAATTTGATAATTTCATCCCTGAACTTTGAATTTGTATTGTCTTAACCCCATTCTAAAATTTTTTTTATTCATTTATTTTTTAATTTTTATTCGAAAATTGAATTATGACACTTGCATATCCTTTTCGACCTGCAAATATATATAAAAAATCAAGTTTGTTCTATCAAGTCGGCCATTGTTTTAGGAAGTGTTTAAGAGGGAGTTTTAACTGTTTTATGATATATTTTTTTAACCTTATAAATATTCGTTTTATAATATATTTAAGTAATTATAAACTTTTAAAGTAATTAGTTAGAAATGAACGAGTGACCTTTACCCTCACCATGAAGGTTTTTTAAGAGGGGTGGAACGTAGCAAGCTAGGGTTCTAGCATGGAAATGGGTCTGCAAAACAAAATTGAAAGAGGAATTGGGAAAGAAGGCTGTTGATCGGGTTGAGGCTGAGAGGGGTGTTAATTCAGAGTTTCTCTAAGGGACGGCTAGGATTGCTTTACATGTCAGATGGATGGCTCACAAGGAAAGGCCGAGTCAAGCTAGCTTAGCAGATATCTACAGATCAGTACTTTGTTATGGTTCCAATTTCAAATTACTCCCTGCTAATTAGAGCAGAAGGCAGAACAAACGGCAGGCATTATGTATTGAGTTTTCAAATTACTCCCTACTAATACCACTAATTATATTTTTTGAGTATAATAAAATCACTCTGACTTTGGTTTTGACTCTGGGTTTCAGTAAGGTTTTGTTTTGTTGGGCCAGATAGTAATGGATCAAGCCCCTATAAGAAGGCCAATCAATCCAACAAAAAATTAGTTTTGTTTTCTTTTGCTGGGCCAACAAAAAAATCTTGGCCCAAAAGACACAACGGTAAAAATGCCACCAATTTTCCGATTGTTTACAACAACTGTATAGATCTTCACTCGGCTGGGTTAGTTTTCCTTGGGTGTTTTTAGCGTTGTTGACTCGTTGGATTGATATAGTGAAAGCGACATTGATTTCTGATTATTTAGAACACTTGCTACTACATTGATTTCAGATCATTTCTGGTGTGTTTCTTCGGTTTCAAAAAATCATTTTTTTGATGAGAGTGATGCGTTAAGAGTTTGTTCTTCTTCTTTTTTTTTTTCTTTTTCCTCCTCCTCCTCCTCCTCCTTTAATTATATGTGTCCTAGTTCTAAAATCGAACCAGTACCATGTTTGGGTCATATAAGAAAGATTTAGCTTGAGTAAACTCAGATTAATTCTATTTTTTTAAATTAAAATAATATTATTTTGATAAAAAAACAAACAAGTTAATGATCTAATTTTGACTGAGTAAGGTCCGGGTTAACTGAGTCATCAGTTTATTTTGATTTTTTTGACTAAACTAACCAATTTGTTTTCTATTTTTTTTCAATCCGGACTGCTTGAGGTCCCGGGTCAACTTATCATACTAATCTAAAATTTAAAAATATGATATGGATAATAAGAAATATAAAAAATAAAATTTTTAAAAATAAGGTGGGATCAAAAACCGGTCGCTCAAAGTCTCATACAATCAACTTAAATGAAATTGAATACCTTCCAAGTCAAGTGAAATTATCATCCACATGAATAATGTTAAAAAGCCCATCAAATTACATAAAAAAAATCATTAGATAAATATAGCTAAAATATAATTTATTTAATAATTAGTTACTAGATTTGCCACTATATTGTTTTGAATTAATTATTGGGTGATTTGTTTGGGTTTCTTAGTGTCATCCTAATACTAAAGTATTTCAAAGTTGGAATCCTATTTTACATCCAATTCCAAAATCAGCACATATGAATCATTTCAAAGAAAAATATAAAAAAAATTAAAATAAACCTAAATGTGGAGGAAACAAAGAATAAAAGTTATAAGTCATACATTATCATGCTAATCCATGATTAATCTGAATTTGTAATTATTTATTCTAATATTATAAATCTGTTTAACAGCCAACCTAGTTACTTGTTAATCTAGAATTTGGTTGTGACAGATTTAAAATTAAATATTATTTTATTTTATTTTATATTTTTAAAAAATTATTTTAAATTTTTTAAAATAATATACTTTTAAATTAATCTGAGTCTATTCAGATTAATCTATCTAATTTATGATCGACTGTTGGGCCTTTTGTTTATTCCTCGTATTATAAATGGTCTTTTGTTTCTATGGGCTGTAAATGGATAAAATAAGTGTGAGCCCAATAGGCAATAGATGGATTCGGCTTACCTTCAGCTCAAGCTTAGCGTCCAGAAGAAAGCTAAAAACAGAGCAAATGTGGAGAAAGACACAAAGAAAAAAAGAAGTAGACAGGGAATTGACACAGCCAACAGCAACAACAAAGGTACATAAACTAACTAAACCCTCTCTTAGTTTTGCCATTTCAATGTTTTTTTTTTGGTTTCCATAAAAAGATTGCTCTATCGAAGATCTGTGTTCAGAATTCAAAGCCTGAGTTTTTTAGAGAAAGGTGGTCCATTTTGAAAGTATTTTTGATTTATTCTCCTCTCATTGTAATTTGTGTGAGAGGAGGAGTTTCAATTTCAAGTTTATGATTCGTGAGAGTGAAAGTTTTAAGCTTTTGCCGTTGTCGATTGTTGAATTTTAAAAATTTACTATTTATGTATAGTTTTATTGTTTCAAGCTTTTGAAGCAGTCTATATCGAGCATTGCTGACTCCATTTTGGTATTTTTTAGTTTAAAGCTTTTTTTTTTTTTGTACTTGGATTGGAGGGTTTCGGTTGGTTGGAAAAAAGGTTAATTCTTATTTTGTGATGGTGGGGGGTGAATGCTCGATTTATTAGAGGATTATTGTTTTGTTTTTTGATTTCTTATTAGGTTAAGTTGGTGATATAGAGTATGAGTGGTGCTCCTGTTAAAAGATCGCATGAAGAGGGTGGTCATTCTTCTTCTTTGAAATTCCCTCCTCATGAAGATACAGGTTCGTATCCTAAACTGACATCAGGGGTTTCAAATGAGTACCATCTACCATATGAGATGGGTCCAGATGCTAGGGTGGCTAAGATTCCCAGAACTGAGTCTCGAGACGTAGATAGAAGATCACCTTTGCATTCGATGTATCGAATCCCACCATCTTCAAATGAATCACACATGGTTTCTCATTTGAATGTTGCTCCTGAAAGAAGGCCTGAATCAAGGGATTCCAAGGACTGCAGAGACTACCAGATTGAAAACCGTGAGCCAAGGACTGATGCAAGAGAGATGTATGGCGAGGCAAAGAGGGATTCACAAAGTGTTAAAAATGAAAAGGATGTGAGGTTTGAGAGTAGAGGGGATGACAATAAGGAATTAAAGCATGACAGAGAAGCTCATATTGAGCCGAAGAATGACATGAAGATAGAAAAGGATGGTTTTGGTCCTGCAAGTAGTCAGGTGAATTGGAAGGAACCAAAAG
Organism: Populus simonii; assembly: GCA_007827005.2. Classification (NCBI taxonomy): domain Eukaryota; kingdom Viridiplantae; phylum Streptophyta; class Magnoliopsida; order Malpighiales; family Salicaceae; genus Populus; species Populus simonii. Next base: position 26,960 of record VJNQ02000393.1, read on the forward strand.
AATACCATAGGGGAAAGAGATGTTTGGAATCTGCAGGTGTACATGTGGATCCTTGGCATATATCACGTGGAAATTCCCAAGGCCCCATTGAGATTGAAAAGGAAGTCGTCAGTATTGAGGAGAGGGATCATGCCAAAGTTCACGAGGCAGTTGGAGAAAATAAAGTTGAATTGAAAGGTGAGGATAGATTTAAAGACAAGGATAGGAAGAGGAAAGATTTGAAGCTCCGGGAATGGGGAGACAGAGATAAGGAAAGAAGTGATCGAAGGGGAAGTATGCAAGTAGGCAACAGTATTGCTGAGGGAAAAGAGTCGGTGAAGGAAGAGAGAGAAGGAGAGAGGTGGGAGTGGGAGAGGAAGGATCTGTCAAAAGACAGGGAAAGGTTAAAAGAAAGGGAGAAGGACCACATGAAAAGAGAATCAGGAACTGGAGCTGAAAAGGAGGGTTTGCACAGTGAAAAGGAGTCTGTGGATGGATCTGTCAGAATTTCAGAACAGGAAAATCCAGCTTTGGAGCCAAAGAAACAGAAAGATTTTGATAACTGGAAAAATGTCGATAAAGAAGCTAAAGATAAAAAGAAAGAAAGAGAAGCTGACATAGAAGGAGATAGACCTGAGAAGGGCAGCACGATGTGTGGGAAAGAATCTGATGATGGATGTGCAGATGGTGAAATTGCAACTGAAAGGGAAAGAGGAGTTTTTAACTATGGAGTCCAGCAGCGCAAAAGGATGCTTCGGCCTAGGGGCAGCGCCCAAGTGGCAAATTGTGAACCCCGTTTTAGTTCCCATACTCAGGACTGTGAGGGGTATGTTCTTCAATTCTTCTTAATTGCTGTTTTAATTGGAAATTTGTTATGCATATGATTGATTTTGGGTTATTGACAGTTACCGTGTGGAAACTTGCTTTAAAGTATTTGATATGAATGTGGAAACTGCTATTATTGGAGCTAAGTGTCCAGAGATTTATCCTACAATGATAGTTTCTGAAGATAAAATTACTTCTATTGTAGCTGAAACCTTTAACCAAATTTGTCATTGTCATGTATTCTTTAGTATGTTGGTTCTCTTAGATTGGTTAAATTGAGCATCATTCCACTTTAATAATTCAAGAGTAAACTATAGTCTAAATTCATCATAACCAAGTTCCTTTATATCCTGCAGATGTCAAGGTAAGCTGTCATTTCCATTTTACGAAGCTGGAAGCTGGAAATTTATTCGTGCCCTATGGCTAATGGGTTGCAGGGGAGTTGAATGACGGGATCTCCTTCAGAGTACTGATTGGAATGCTAAAACTGAAATCATTAGCTATCACTGCTTAATTGGATTTTTTTTTTACTTCTTTCCTTTTCCACTCTCCTAATGCATTGGATATGCCAGAATGAGGTGTTAGCTTTCATATTTCCCTTTTCCCTTTCTTTTCTTCTTTGTGCTGTATAATTTTTTCTCAAGCTTCTATTAATTGGTAGTTTCTGGGCCTTTTTAGGTTTCTTTGTCACAACAAATGTGTAGCTTGTGTCAACAACTCGTGGTCTCTGTGTCATAAATTACTTCTATTAGTAAACATATTAGTGCTTGCTGATGGATGATACAAAAAATAACTTGATAACATCGTAGTTCACAAGTTACTTGATTTCCTTTATATGGCTATTGAATTTACCTTCTGGTGCTCCAGGCAAATCTGAGGCATCCTCTGTCATTTATAAAGTTAGTGAATGCATGCAAGAGCTGATAAAGTTATGGAAGGAGTATGAAGCATCTCAATCTGATAAAAATAGTGAAAGCAGCCATAAGGGCCCCACTCTTGAAATTCGAATACCAGCAGAACATATTACTGCTACAAATCGCCAAGTAAGCTTGCTGCTGTATGTAATAGTTGATGCTTTTGCTTGTTTTCAACATATAATTTATTTCTTCTCTCATGTGTCTTTTTTCTTTCCTTTTTAATGTGTTCTTAAACTATCTTGGAATTGTATGTCTCCTGGCTCCATGGGGCTTGCACAACTGCTAAGGGGGTCAGAGGTGAGGGTATAGTTAGTAATATTCTCTTTGAGCCATGGACTCCCCATTACATCATCTGATTTTTGTTTGTTTGGCCATGCCTTTCAATCTTACCACAAGATATTGATTGTCTCTTGTGTGGGAGCTCGTGGGAAATTCTAAGGATGCATTGGGGTCAGAACTTTCAATTGCCAGTATTATCCAAGGATGATTACATACTGCATGCTTCTAAAACAAATAAAAACTGCTAAGTTATTAAACCTAAAATGTATCAGTTCATTTAATTTATTAGTTCCAAGTCATTCAAAGACTCAGAAGTTTAAAAGTTTGAAAAAATTCAACATATTGCTATTTCGTGATCATTGAAATGACACAGGAAGTTATAATACTTCTAAAGCTATCATCTAACTACTTAAACTACCAGATCTCATGGCTTTAATAAAAAAGTAATAATCCTTCCAATATGAAAATTGCTGTTGTCACTTCCCTTTCTATTATGAAAATTTAATTTATAATTGGTTTAAGTTTCAAACAGAAAGATTTACCAAAGGTTTGTTGTCCGTGAACTCTAGCCTCAACATTCTGACTCTTACTATCTGTTCTAAATTATGGTTACTATTTTTAATTTATTTTTTGAGTTGCTTGTACTATTCAATGAATTGAAATATTCAAATTGTGAATAGTAAGGTTCTAACAACCAATGGAATTTCCATTAGCTTCCTTAAAAAGTTTTGAACCTTTTTACATTGTCTGAATAAGGGTTTCTTCATAGAGTCCGATTCTTATTAGTTTGATTACGTGAATTTAACTAGCCTTTATCCGAAAGTTTTGGGAGGTTTAGAATTGAATGATGAGATCGGTTGTGTGGGGTTCGGTTCTTTCTATATGTTTATGTGTGTTGTGTCTGCAAACTGAATCTTTGAAAGATACAGCTATTCTTAAATTTTAAGGTCAATTTGTTGGTAGATAAGTTGTATATTATGTGGGTGCCTTTTATGTTCTGATGTGTACAATTTTTTACTGTGAATTGTCAGATGGTCAACTTTCATTAGAAGAGAAGAGGCCTCTATAAGAGCAATTATTTGACATGCTAGCTCTAATATTACAGGATTTCTGCTCTGCATAGTTTGATGCCTTCATGTTTGGGTATTAGCTATTAGATAAGTATGCCCATGCTTAGGTCTTTAAGTTTATTAAGTGCAGGTAAGAGGTGGACAATTATGGGGGACAGATATATACACAAATGACTCTGATCTTGTCGCTGGTATGCTGTGATATGATGAACAGTAACAATTGTAGAATTTGTTTATATGTGAACTGAAACAATATTGATGTTGCAATTTTGTTGCAGTTCTCATGCATACAGGCTACTTCCGTCCCACTGCTTCTCCTCCTCCACCTGCCATCCAAGAGTTATGTGCTACTATCAGAGTGTTGCCTCCACAAGATAGTAAGCCCCTTCTATCTCGCCTTCTTTATGATGCTGCCATTTCTAAACACATTCACATCATGATCATGCAGTCAAATAATTCATGTAAATGTTACAAATCTGGATACAGCTATCCATTTGAACTTGTATGTCTCTACATCTTACTTCAGAATGAAATTTGTGTTGTTTCTTGAAGTTCTTATGTTGGAAGTTTGTGAAAATAATGATATCACCTAGATGGTCTGAGTAGTTTGGGTTTTGGTTGAAGCCTAGTCAACTTTGTAATGGTGTCTGAGATTCACCACGTATAATTGATTTTGCTGACATCAAAATCATGGATAATCCATATCCATATTTGCACAAGTGAATCACAAGGATGCAAAGACACATTCCAAACAAGATAACTACAGCTCTTAAAAAACCCAACATGCTTGAACTGTGCTCTTTTTTCAATTGTCAAGATGACAATACTTCCTTTAATAGTATATAGCTATATGAGAAACTTAAATGAAGTACGCCCTTAACTCTTTCTTGCTAATATTGCCTTTCTGCATGAGTGTCCTTACCATCCATGCTTTACTTGTGTGGAATTTTAACACGAACTTTGATATGTGCATTAGGCTACATTTCTATGCTGAGAAATAATGTCCGTTCACGTGCCTGGGGAGCTGGAATTGGTTGTAGCTACCGTGTTGAGCATTGCTGCATCGTGAAGGTGGTGGAAATTTTTTTGCAATTGTAGTTTTAGTCACCGTTTTTCTGCAATTCATTGAGAACCTTCAGAAATGTCTGAGGGTGTCATAGCGGCATTGCTATTACCATCTTCATGAATATTGCTTGCTGCTTGTTTTATCCTACAAAATCCTAGTCGTGAAATGCCTTCAATCATGATTATTTCTAATTTCTTGTTTATTTCAGAAAGGAGGTGGAACCATTGATCTTGAGCCCTGTCTTACACATACATCAGCAGTGGAACCTACTCTTGCTCCTGTGGCTGTTGAACGGACAATGACTACCCGTGCTGCAGCTTCGGTATGACATTGCCATTTTCTTCCATAATCCTTTGAGTTTATATTCTTACTCTTTACTTCTCTGTATGCTGTTCCTATATCAATTAGTAGAACTGTCATCTGAGGTAGAGCTATGAGCAAATGTTTTACTCTTTATGATTTTGCTTATTTCAATGATAATCGCATGTTTGTGCTACTAATAAAAAGAGCTAAAATATTTCTGTGACCAAGCACTTTTCTGTTATTTGGATCTACTTACATTATGACAGCTTTTCTCTTTCAGAATGCATTGCGGCAACAGAGATTTGTACGTGAAGTTACAATACAGTACAACCTTTGCAATGAGCCCTGGTAGATTCTAGATCTTTTTGATAACTATGATATGCTGCAATTTTTCAGATCTGTATGGACTTGGAGATTTTTGTCTTATGGAAAGTAGAAGTTAATTTTGCCATCATCCAAAATGGTTTGGAAGGAACTTGCTTTGTGTTTTATTAATAGTGATATCCATATCATGTAGTTATTAATGAAAATGTCAACTGCATGTGTGTTCAAATGCATATGTTTGTCTATTGTGCTAGTAGTCGTTGACCTGTGGATCTTGCTTTTAATGCCCCTAAGGCTGCAATAAAGAGATGATGATGACCTATTTCAACTCGGTGATGTAACAAGTTTTTCTTCACATGAAAATTTAGATCTTTTATCATATAGCTGTGTGTAAAATAGGTCATCGGTATTTGTGTTTGGATTTAATTCTCTTTTCTGATCAAGTGTAGAGGGAACAGAAAAGGAAAAGAAGGGCTTGAACATTTATATATAGAACAACTCTCAACTTAGATCTCATAGAGAGTTTATTTCATATCCACCCAAACAAATTCCGTTATCTTTGCTGTGGCATCAATTGTTTCATCTTATTGTTTTGAAGTTGATAGCCTTCTTGGGAATTATTCTTGTTCTGTATGGGATTTTTCTGGTTTATGAAAACTAATAGCTACCAAGTTTTTAAAGCCTTTTTAAGTTTTTTTCTTAGCAACACATAACAGATATCCTCTATTAATTTCTACAACTGTTGTGCCATTAGTTTACTATACGTGCCCTAACCCTAGATCTTGGTTTTATATAGCTGTTCTAATATTTCATTCGATCAACTCTCCACAGTTTCCTACCATTAGACATGCTTATCTGAAGTTTGGAATGTTTACATGACAGTTTACTGGAGTTTAGAATGTTCCCATGACATCATTAAGTGTTTATCCTTTTTGTTATCTATGTGGACACTAATTTTCATTGCCTTGCAAGGTGTTTGCAATTTTCCAATTTTCTTGTCGCTGCTGTTGTATATTAACTCTCTCGTATTTCTTGACTTGTATGTTAGTAAAATGTTTAATGTTTCAATTTTTATGCCTGCATAATGTATCAGGATAAAATACAGCATTAGTATTGTTGCTGACAAGGGTCTGAAAAAGCCTCTCTATACTTCTGCACGTTTGAAAAAGGGAGAAGTTCTATATTTAGAAACACATTCATGCAGGTACTCCCTCTTCTTCTTCTTCTTTTTGTGCTTTCTAGCTTGATACCGCACGTAGGTTTTGGAGGCACATTTTTTTATCTTATAGTAAATTGTTTTAGCTTCTGTGTATGATTTTCATTTCTTTCTATAACTTGTTTTTTGTCTTACAGTAAAATTGCTTTAGCTTCTGTATTGTATGATTTTCATAACTAGCTGAAAGTTGCCACTGAATTTCTTGATGATGACTTCTGTAATTTCAAGCATTATTTGTTTTGTTGTTTGCCCATGCATAGAAAACAAAATTATATTGGTTTTTTGTATTTAAAATATTTAGTAAACGAACATTTTTTTTTGTGCAAGTCTGAGGTATTGAAATCATGAAGTTCACGTGTTGAATTCTTAGTGATGTTCTGATTCTGAATTTTTGATTTCTTATGTGAAGGTACGAGCTCTGTTTTACAGGAGAGAAAATGGTGAAAGTGACACAGGCTTCTCAGGTGCATGAAGAGACAAATAAGATCCATAATCACCACCCACATTCCTCAAACGGTGAGAAGCACGACTTTGATAATGTTCTTATTGATGTATTCCGGTGGTCCCGCTGTAAGAAACCACTACCGCAGAAGGTCATGCAGTCAGTTGGGATCCCATTGCCCCTGGAACATGTTGAGGTACTTCATTTCAATTTCTTTCCTTGAAACATCTCTTCATATTTAGATGTTACGTTTTTCTTCAGTTTTTTTATCCTTCTAGGCTGACCGCAACATCTGTGATTTTGAACAGGTATTGGAGGAGAATCTTGACTGGGAGGATGTGCAATGGTCACAAACTGGTGTTTGGATAGATGGAAAAGAATTCACACTTGCTAGGGTGCGCTTTCTATCTCCAAGTTAGCTATTGCTTCTTGTGTATCTACAAACAGTTGTGTAACAATTTGATGTATGCAGGAATAATATTTGGTTTGTAATGGTTTTATTTCTTAAATAAATCAAAGAATTGAAGTTAATCTCTTTTCTTTTTCGTTTATAAAAAATCGATTGGGCTATTTCCGTACCAGAGTATTTGAGCAACCAAAACAGAAGTACTGGAACTTTGAATATTGGGTAGTCTGGCATTTCTTCCATTCCAAGCAAGCTAATGACTAAAGGAAAGCATCTCTCTGCAATTTCTTATTAGCAAAATTAATTTCAGTAGACCAGATTGATCGAATTTGTATCCATGTTCTCCTGACTACTTGGTACACTTTGCTTGAAGACATCACGAGATCCAGATATTTAATATGAAATTCATCACAAGCTGATGAGCCCACTTCTTTGCCAAAAGCAGAGAGTAACTGCATAGTCAGGGTCTGTTAAACCAACTAGCTAGAATTCATGTGTTGAAATACAAAAAACTACAAGGAAAACGAGAGATCACACAGAGACTACATCTTCCAGTATCAATTCTGTTAGATTAAAGATTTCATCTTGGTGCAAGTGCAAAAGCCAAACGGATCTGCAAGTTACAGTGTGCCAGATGGGAAGCAACGTCAGAGCCCTCTCAAACATAGGAAGGAGATAGTTTTATCCATGCTAGCTGCTGACCCGAGTACTGAAGTATGTTAGTTCTGGCCAAGTGATTTTCTTTGGAGTTTGTATCTTCATTAATTCATTAGACTTGAGGATTTAAAGCAGTGTAATGTGAACTCGTTGAATAGTTAGTGTGAATAAATAAAGCAGAAAGTAACATGAAGTTTGCATGGTGGTTTCCATGAGAGTAATCATTGCATACAGGACAAAGGAAGCACAAGGGATTTGCACCTCTGTTTTATTTCTTTAGAGTAAAAAAACATTAAGATGCTTGCTAATTGCAATGACTTTAATAGCTAGTCTTCCACTAAGAGAGATCTCTCTCAGTATACCATTGATTTCCTAATTTCTTATTTGATAAAGTTGCTTCCACTAAGAGAGAGATCTCTCAGTATCCCTTGATTTCCTAATTTCCCTCACCAAATTTTATTTTGATACAGTTGCTTGCACATTGCACTTTGATAAAGTTGCTTCCACTAAGAGAGAGATCTCTCAGTATACATTGATTTCCTAACTTCCCTCACCAAATTTCTTAAACATATAGCATGTCTTTAAACGGATCATACTGTTCTGATTCCACAAACTCGTGGATAGAACCTGAGGATGCCAGCCGTCTTCTGAGAGTTAGTTCAGTAAAATCTAATTAGTAAATGTCGTTTCATATATAGTATCTTGAAATAATTTGCAGAGGTGGGAATAGTCCCAATGTATTTCTATCTTCATTAATTCATTAGACTCAAGGATTTCCTAAGCTGTTCACCTTCACCCATTCCATCCTCAAAAGGTAGAGCACATAACCCTTAACGTTGAGTTTTGCAACTGAACCACGGAAACTTGTTCATCTAAAGCAACTAAATTCAATGAATCCAGGAACAGGGGCTTGATCGCCTCCATGAACTTCCAGCATTCTTACACGAGGTTGAGAATCTAGCAGATTCAATATTCCAATTCTTGCATCTCCAGTTACAACATATACTTCATCCTTGAAAACAGCTGCGTGTTCAATCCAGGTGCACAATTTCCACTCAATAGCATAGTCAAAGAAAATCCAATCGCCATCATGATCTCCTCCATGTCTATAGAATTGTAAATAAGGGAATATAGTGGAAAAAGCTAAGAGAAATTGTTGATCGCCTAAAGGAACTCGTAGAATGAACGTACAATGGCAATTGCATGGACTATGAATATAAAACTGATGTCCCGTAAAAGGAACCTTTGCAATGTCTTCCTGGATCTTTCAGGAACAAATATCACAAGACCATCCAGTGCAGGTTTTACTAACAAGCAAACAGTAGTAACTGAGCATTAGTCCTGCCCTCTTATAACAGTATTGAGATCATGTATCAGATCTGATTTTATATTTGTCATTTCCTTGTATAACTTGTTTTTTTTTTTTTAATTATGAAAGATTGTAGTTAAATCTGATATTAAGACAAATCAGATCAAAATGTTTCTATTTGACTAAAATGGTTGCTGCTTCTTGTAATTGTGTAGTCAGTGATGCTCTCTCTTCCTTTTCTCATCTCCTGATCATGGCCTCTTAATTTTCAAATGCTACTGATGGTCTTTACACTAGGTAACAGGCTCTAAGATTATAAGCAGAGTTTCTATTTGAATAACATGATCAAACAAGCCAAACCATGGCCATTGTCGTGAGCCAGCTTTTTGAAATTTCTCACTTAACTGTATCAATACCTCTAAATGTGTTATATGCTAATCTCTTAAGAAGATGAAACCCCTTTGACGCATACGAGGAGAAGGATAAGAAGTTAAAACTCTCAAAAACCAATATTACTATATTTACCCCTTTAAGGGATTAGAATTGCAATCAATGTGAATGACTTGAGAAATTCGAAAGTGAAAGCGAAATGGTATAATTAAAGGTTAAAAGCAACTTGCTATATCTTATAATATAATCTTTGGTAGGAAAGCCTTTCCTTCCTTCTTATTAAACAATACAATAATTAATTATCATTGATCTATCACTGTAGCTAGCTACTGCAACATTGTCTTCTGGTTGATCTCTCTCAGTATACCGTTGACTTCCTAATTTCTCTTACCAAATTTCTTAAACCTTTCTGATGATCTGTGCTTCCTGTTTCTGATTGAATCGAATCATCTCATCTGGAGTTCAACCATCTTTCTTGCTTGCTTGCAAGGTAAATCCTACTTTCTTTCCTTGTTTTTCTACCACTAATTTTGTTTCTACACCTAGTTGTTTTGGCTCTTCCAAATAGAAGTGCCCATCTGGTTGTAGAGTTTGTGAGTAGGACTCTTGATTGATCAGGTACAACTTAGTTGCTTAATCAATAATTGAACTCAACTCATATTATAGCTTTGTTCTTAATAAATGTTCATTTAGCTATCAACTTCAACTACTTATCTTAAAAACAGCTGCTCTCCTGGTTTCTTTGTCTGTTGAGTGCCTCTTGTCAGGTTGATAGGTGACTAGTTTGACTACTCTTTCTCATATTCTTGTGCTTACATTTTCAGATCAGCTTTCCCAGAATTTGAACATTGAGGTGCGTCCACGCGTTAACTCACTCAGCAATTAGTTTCAGATTCTTTTGAATCCTGGTAAAGTATTTATACTTCATCTTCTTCATTTTGTTGCTGTTATCGTTTTTGGCATGTAACTATTGTTTGAATCCTTTTTCTGTAGACTTGAACTGTGTAAGTTTGGTGTTTTAATAAGGTGTTGTAGAACTTTTATTGAGAAATTTTGGAGTTAGGATCATCAGTGGTTTCCAAATATAAATAAATTGATCTTTGTTTTTATAATCCATGCCTTGTGGAGTTCATACCAAATTCATTGTTTTTTCTTTTTATTTATTCTAGTCTCAACCTTTCGTTTTCCAATTGATGTAACTTCCATTAATTTTTATTCAATATTTTGACTTTGTTTTTTTATATATAGGGCAAAATGGTTCAGTCAAATGATCCATTTTGGCATCATGTTGAGGAGATGAAGTGTATGTATTGCGGGCGTCAATTTCCTAACGATACTTCCATTTCAAGGATCAAATGGCATTTATCAGGAGAGAAAGGGCATGGTGTTGCCAAATGTGGACATGTGCCTAAACAAGTTCAAGAAGCAGCTTTTCTAGCTATGCATGGTGGCAAAAAAAGACATAAAAGCATAGCAAGTTCAAGCAATGTTAATGATAATGCCATTTTAACCACTCCACAAGAACAAAACAATGAAGTCGAAAATTTGGCAGGAGATGCAGGAAGGACACAAGCACCAGATACAATGGGTCAAGCACTTGAATTAAGTTGGGTTGAGATCAATGAAATGTTAATGGAGGATGATATAGAGAATGGGACTGGAGGAGTAGTGCAGCCTGGTGGAGGAGCTAGCTCTTCTGAAGGGCTTACAGGCAACACAAACGAGACTACAGGAGATCCATTACCTACTAGCTCTACAAAGCTAGTGGGTCGAGCATTTGAAGAGAATATGAATGTGATATGGTCTTGGTTACTGGATGATGAAGTCTCAACCATTGGCATTTACGGAATGGGAGGAGTCGGTAAAACGACAATGCTGCAACATATCCATAATGAGCTTCTAGAAAGGCAAGACATTTCTCATTGTGTTTACTGGGTGACTGTGTCTCAAGATTTCAGCATTAAAAGATTGCAAACTCTTATTGTTAAATGTCTTGGCTTCAATCTTTCAAGTGAAGATGACGAACTGCATAGAGCTGTCAAATTGTCAAAAGAACTAAGGAAGAAACAAAAATGGATTCTCATTTTAGATGATTTGTGGAACACTTTTGAGCTATACAAAGTGGGAATTCCTGTCCCAGTGAAAGGTTGCAAGTTGATTATGACAACACGATCAAAAAGGGTTTGTCAACAAATGGATATCAAACACAAAATCAAAGTGAAGCCACTTTCGGAGACAGGAGCTTGGACTTTATTCATGGAGAAACTTGGACATGACAGAGCACTTTCTCCAGAAGTGGAACGAATAGCAGTAGATATTGCAAGAGAATGTGCTGGTTTGCCTCTAGGAATTATAACAATGGCGGGAACCATTAGGGCAGTGGTTGACATATGTGAGTGGAAGAATGCATTGGAGGAATTGGAAGAATCAAAAGTTAGAAAAGATGATATGGAACCTGACGTATTCCACAGATTGAGATTTAGTTATAACCATCTGAGTGATTCAGCAATGCAACAATGTTTCTTGTACTGTGCATTATTCCCGAAAGACTTTGAGATCCCTAGAGAGGATTTGATAGCTTATTTGATTGACAATGGAGTGATAGAAGAGTTGAATAGCAGGGAGGCAGAATTTAACAAAGGCCACTCGATGCTTAATAAACTTGAAGATGTCTGCCTATTGGAAAGTGCTAAGAAAATGTTTGATGATTGTAGAAGTGTCAAGATGAATGGCTTGATTAGGGACATGGCGATCCAAATACAACAAGAGAACTCTCAAGGCATGTTTAAAGCAGATTCACAATTAAAAGAATTGCCGGATGCAAAGGGGTGGACAGAGAATTTTACAAGAGTTTCATTGATGCATAACCAAATTAAAGAAATTCTTTCTTGTCATTCACCAAGGTGTCCCAGTCTTTCAATTCTACTCTTATGCAAAAATTCAAAGTTGCAATTTATTGCAGATTCATTTTTTGAGAAGTTGCATGGGCTTAAGGTTCTTGATCTGTCTTATACAAATATCACAAAACTGCCTGATTCTGTCTCTGAATTGGTGAGTCTCGCTGCATTATTGCTCATAAAATGTAGGAAGTTAAGGCATGTACCATCATTGAAAAAGCTCTGGGAACTGAAGAGGTTAGATCTCTCTGGTACTTGGGCACTTGAAAAGATGCCTCAAGGCATGGAATGTCTATGCAACCTGAGGTATCTTAGAATGAATGGATGTGGTGAAAAGGAGTTTCCTAGTGAGTTGCTACCTAAACTCTCTCACCTGCAAGTCTTTGTACTAGAGGAAGAGCTAATTGATGGAAGATATGCTCCGATAACAGTTAAGGGAAAGGAAGTAGGATGCTTGAGGAAGTTGGAAAGTTTGAAATGCCATTTTGAAGGTCATTCTGACTACTTGGAGTATCTTAAATCTCGAGATGAGACCCAATCACTAAGCACATACCAAATTCGTGTAGGACTACTGGCTAACTATCATCATTGTGGCAGAAGTAAAACAATTGTTTTGGGTAACTTGAGTATCAACAGAGACGAAGGTTTTCAGGTCATGTTCCCAAAGGACATTCAAAAATTGATCATTGATAATTATGATGATGCAAGAAGTTTATGCGATGTTTCCTCTCTAATAAAGTATGCAACTAAAGTGGAGGTCATCAGGATATGGAATTGCAATAGCATGGAGAGCTTGGTTTCATCTTCATGGTTCTGCTCTGCTCCACTACCATTGCCATCTTATAGTGGTATATTTTCTGGTCTTAAAGAGTTCTATTGTTATGGATGTACAAGTATGAAGAAGTTGTTCCCTCTTGTCTTGCTACCAAACCTCGCAAACTTAGAAAATATTGCAATTTATAATTGTGATAAAATGGAGGAGATAATAGGTGGAACAAGATCAGATGAAGAAGGGGTTACGGGTGAAGAAAGCAGTAGCATCGAATTCAAACTCCCAAAGTGAAGAATTCTGAGCTTGTTTGACTTACCAGAACTGAAAAGCATCTGTAGTGCAAAACTGATTTGCGATTCCCTGAAAGAAATGAAAGTAATAAATTGTCAGAAGCTGAAGAAGATGCCAATTGGTCTTTCGTTGCTTGAAAATGGCCAAGACATCTTGACATAGTCGAGCTTGCTATAATAGTTAATTATGAGCAATCAAGTATGGGTCTACCATAACTAAATGAGGATCTGTCCTATATAGATTACGTGAATGATCTAGCAGATGCATTTATGGATCAATGAGAGAGGTTATTTCAACCGACTGTTGGATCATGCTCAAACTTTTACAACAATGAATGAATGGAATCGTTACTCCAACCGGTTTGAAAATCTCACCTTTGGGCCTTGGTTTTGACAATTTCTTTTTTTATGATTTTCCTTGTTATTTCATATATATGCTTCTTTCTTTTGTATTTTCAGAATTCTTCTTGTTTTCTAGTTGAGATAGGGTTTCTGGTTTATTTAAGGCTTTGTAAACCTCCTAAGGAGGAAAACTTCAGTATTATTATTTTAGGCTCATCAAAAATTCAGTGTTGTTATCTTTAATTTCTGTTTGCATCAGAAACTATGAGTATCCAACCTTAACCTTTTTATAATCCACTCTTTCCTTTTATCTTAATTTTTTTTTAATACTAATGGATATTGTTATGGTTACTGTTGGTATTACAAGCACATACAAGGTTCCTCTATTGAGGGGCCTATACTATGATGTTTTGAAAATATAAGAGAATAGAAAAAAACAACAAAGTCATTGAAGGCTTAGACAATAGATATAAATGAATAAAGAGTATTGTGGTAATTAAATAAACCTTGATAAGTATAAATAGGATTAAAAAAGAGAGATGAAAATCTGATCTAAGAGAGTGAGAACCGGCAGGAGAGAAGGGGGGAAGAAGAAGAAGAGAAAAGAGAGAAAGATAAAGAAAGGAGAAGAGAGTTAGAGAAAATAAATTTAAAAGATAAGAATTACACTTTGGTTATGTATAATTATGTTATTTAGCTTTGATTTTTTGTTTCGTTGAAGATTAGGGTTTTGAAAATTTTATTCTGGGTTTGATTGATGAATTGATTTGAATATTATGGGTTAATTGTTATGGATAATGAATTATTTAGTTAACTTTCGAAGATTTTAAATAAGGATGATGATTTTAATTTATGATTTTTTTAAATGATGAATTTGAGTTAGTGATTTTAGTAAATCAGTAGGTGATATGTAGAAAAATCTGGGTCCCTTAATTCGTGAAAATTATAGTTTAGTCCCTGAACTTTGAAAAAATTACAAATTGGTCCCTGGAACATAATTCGAGATTCTGGACAGAATTGAGGATGAGTTATGAAAAAATTCCAGTACACTTATGAATTTATGACATTTTAGTTTAGTCCTCCAATTTGACAAAATTACAATTTGACCCCTACAAATCTGATAAAATTCCATATTTGTCCCTGGAGCATAATTCTAGATTCTGGACAGAATTGAGGATGAATTATGGAAAAATTCCAGTATAGTTATGAATTATGACATTTCAGTTTAGTCCTCCAATTTGACAAAATTACAATTTGACCCCTACAAATCTAATAAAATTCCATATTTGTCCCTGGAGCATAATTCTAGATTCTGGACAGAATTGAGGATGAATTATGGGCAAAATTCCAGTATAGTCATGAATTTATGACATTTTCAGTTTGGTCCTCCAATTTGATAAAATTACAATTTGACCCCTAAAATCTGATAAAATTCAAAATTGATCCCTAGCTGTAATATTAGCCTTTTCATATTGATTTATTGAATAATTTAGGGTTATTTGGTGAATTTACTTCAAGTTTTATGATTTGTTTTTGTTTGAATTAAATTTAGGAAAAACCATTTAATTTTTTAGTTTTTGTGAAAAATGACTAGTTTGGTTCATAAACATATAAGGTTATGAGTTAGACCCTTATTTAAGTGTATTAAATAGGTTGTAAGTTCTTTTCGAGTCGTTTTTTAGTACGTCTTGTTTTGTATTCAGATAATCCTGATATTCTACATGCGGGGCATTAATTGAATTTTCTCCGGTATTTGCTTTCAAATTTTGTTCACTTTTGAGTTAGGTGAGTGGATAATTTTTCATATGCATGAGAAATGATATAAACATTTGAGTTGTTAATATGAATTGGACCATGCTTCTTGATAATATATATGTTGATTATTACTCTTTGTTACGATAAAGCATGATCAATTGTTGAATATGAATTCTTGATATGAGCCAATATATACTTTGAATTGACTTCTAAATCAATAGCTCCTTATTTGATTGTTGTCATGAGTTGAGCCTTGAGATATGAATTTGTTTGTTTGATTAAGATATAAACCTATAGGAAGTCAGTAAGAATACCTATGTTGACAAGGCAATGCTGGAATTTGTGCACATTATATCTGAAACACTAGTTGGTCAAGGGAGTCATCAACCTATGTGGACTGATCATCCCACACTATGGAGCCTCATGCTCATTACATTTTGATTTTCTGACGAGTTTTCTCTTATGATATTCTTGTTATGACTTATTTGAGAAACTTTCTTATAAGAACCTAAAGCCATATTTGTATATAAATTCCTCATTGTTGTATTACCTCGTGTATGTATATTGAACATTATCCATCCACTAAATAGTTGAACTCACCTTCTCATTATTTATTTTTTCAGGCTTATATCTTATTAGTTGGTCACTTTTATTGGACCTTTAGAACCTGCTTTTTTTGTTGTAATTAATACTTTTCCTTTATGTCTAGTTAGTGCTCCACAACTATGAATTTGTATCAACTCTTGTATTAAGATAATCAAATCATATTATGAAGTTAGTTTTATTATTACTGTTTTGTTGAACTCTAATTGAGTTATGTAAATGATAAGTTTGTATGTGAGTTTGGGTTCGTATAGGTATGGAACTTTGGAGGGAAACCTTGTCTATGTGCCAATCATGGATCCGAGAATTGGGTTGTGACATTTACCTTCTAGCATTGCTTCCTTGACCACACTAAGATTTGTAAGCAATCAGGATATCTGAATGTTGTTTTTATGTCTATTTATTGTGTTTATGACAACATGATTTTATGTTTTATTATACTTGTAGGAGGATCAGTGACTTAACAGGAAGAGGGTCTTCCTTCCCACCTCTTAGTAATATGGAACCCATAAAAACATTGTGAGTTGGAGTTCTTCTAGTCTTATGTCCTTTTCTGCTAATGGTCTTGTCCTTTGATTTGTTCATGACATAGATATAAATACTTGACAAAAAGATTTTCTGTTTGAATCACTGACTCAATTTTATCTTAGAAAATGATTTGACTGTCTTTAAGCTTTCATTTGGAAGTACAATTAAGAGCTATGGAAACACTCCTTTTACTACAGAACAAATGCCTAGTGAAGAACTAGAAAACTGATATCTTCAGTTGATCTCAGCCCAAAAAGATAAAACATGAGCTGCTGTGCTTCTCTTTTGAGAATCCTAAAGCTGCACCACATAGTTCCCTTTTTTCTTATTTAATTATTTTTCTCTTTTCTCCTCTTAAGGACTTTTATTTTGTACAATGTAGAGATCTCAGCTTCAATAACCTCACCGGATAAAGTCTGACGTCATTTGTACCGGCAAAAATAGATTTCCTGTAAGTTGATGTGGTAAACATTTTTATTTCTTTCATATATTTCTTGGAAGTAAGCTTCTGAGTAGTATGATATTTGTCATTTTTAAATTGTCAACGTGCTTGACAGGAAACAAGCTCACTGGATCTGTTCCTCAATGGCTTCTGGGAAGAAACAGGAACGTGTACGTCTATTTTCACTACATTTCTTTTTCAGCTTGAAGTTCTGCTCCAACCCAAAGATTTCATGTTTCAAAAGTTTCAAGAAAAAAGAAAAAAGAAAAAAGAAAAAAGAAAAAACAAATCCTAATTCAATAACTTCATAGATGAGAGATATTTTGAAGTTTTGTCATCGGTTGTCTTTAAATATCTTTCTTATAACAACTTCACTTGGGAAAGCTCAAGTCCAGTTGAATGTTCTCGAGGGAGTGTGTATTGAAGATGCAGAGAGTGTGTTTCAATGGAAATTCTCCTCAATTTTATTACTATGATTTGATGTCTAATATTTACTAATTGTATACACAAATGAAGGAATTACAGTATGCTAAAAATAGAAGAATACAAATTTGTTGGCTAGAATTCTGCTACACAGATTATGGTAATCAGTGGTACTAGTTTTAGTAAGAATCTGCATGATTGTAGGCTAGGATTCTGGTGAGTTTGCTGAAGGGTAATTTGCTTTGATAAACCCCCTCAAAATTGAGCTGTCATCAGCAAGCAATTTTGCCTCTGGGGAGTTCTGTTCGTTGCCGTGAAAGAGGCTTCGTCATTAAATCAGCCAGCTGGTCTTGAGTGTGCACATGCCTGACTTGAAGAGTGCCCATTTGAACCAGATGGCGAAGGGGAGTGGAGCTTGAAGTGTAGTTACTGAAGAAAGGAATGTATCCGCATAGTTTCAGAGGCTGCAGTAGCAGGGGCCCTGTACTCAGCTTCAGTTGATGATCGTGTAGTGGCACGTCGTCTCTTTGAGCTCCATGAGATGGGATTGGAGCCTACAAAGGTGATGTATACTGAAGTTGCGGTTCGATCATCAAGGTTGCCTACCACAGTCAGCATCAGAAAAGGCCAGCAAGTTAGCTTGAGTCCATGGAAGATGATTTGCTTTAAGTAGTGCAGCAGCCTCTTAGTTGTTGTCCAGGGGGTTTGAGTTGGTTTTTGCATGAATTGGGACAGCTTATTCACAGCGAAAGAGATGCCTGGTTGAGTGAGGAAGAGGTATTGAAGACTTCCCAGAACCCTTTCTGTATTCAGTGCTATCAAAGGAAGCAGTACCATCATGGAGCTTGAGAGGTAGGCTTGTGGAAAGAGGAGTGCGAACTTCTTGAGCACCGTTCATCTTTGTATTATGCAATAAATCATGGATGTACTTATGCTTGGAAAGGAAGATGCCATCCCGAAGGGGTAGGACTTCCACTCCTAAGAAATAATGTAGTGCACCCGTATCCTTCAATGAAAAATTTCCAGCCAAGTTGGTCAATAATGGAACACACAAATCTGGACTTGTTGCCAGTCATAACAAGGTCTTCCACATATACTAGAAAGTAGCATATAGTGCTATCACAAGTATAAACAAACAGAGATGAGTCTGCTTTTGAATTAGCAAAACCAAATTGAAGTAGAGCATTTTTCAGAGCCGAATACCATGCCCGAGGGGCCTGTTTGAGAGCATAAATAGCTTTGTTGAGTTTACAGGCATGATCAGGTTTAGATAAATCTTTAAAACCCGGTGGTTGGAAAATGTAAATTGTCTCACTAAGTTTCCCATGTAGGAAAGCATTGTTCACGTCCATTTGACACAAATCCCCCCCATTCATCACAGCAATTGACAAAACAATTCTAATGGTGGTTGGCTTAATGACAAGGCTGAATGTCTCCTTGTAATCAACTCTCGGCCGTTGGTGGTAGCCTTTAGCCACAAGTCTGGCCTTAAACCTGTCAATGGTTTCGGGATGTTTGGTGACAGAATACCTTGTAGATTTGGTTCATGGAACGAGTGGTCATGTTGTGGGTTCTGGAGGTGGGATGGCGGGGAGGCGGTTCCAAACAATGAGCTAAGCTATTACCTAGGGCTGAAGGTGGGGCGGCAGTAGAGTTCTGATTGGGCAATAAAACAGGGGAAGTGGAGGCCCCGAGGGTACAGCATGGGAATCCAAATTCACTGGAAAAGATAAATCAACGGATGGAGAGAGACAAGGAGTACCTGGAGTTGCAGTGACAATGGTGATAACATCTTCCGGTGGCACTGATGGCGAAGAGAGCATCACGGGTGGCACGGGGACAGGAGATGAGTGTGGAGTCTAGACTCTAGAGAGTATCAGGGGAGGATGGTGACCTAGAGAGGAATGGGTTTCTGTTAACGGCTTTTGGGCCTTAAAATATAGATACGACGTCTTTTTGGATCAAGACACGCGGAATGGGCTTCTGGCCACAAAGAGCCTTGTAGGGGGTTTTATTTTGGAGTAACGATGTGGGTTGATGATTTATATAAGACACGCGGAATCGGCATCAATCAAGAAGCAATGTGAGGCGACGACGATGTCGTTTTGAGACGACATTTTATTGAGGGGTGTGTGTAGCAGGGGTAAAATAATTAATACCATGTCTAGAGAAAAAAGATTTTAAGCTAAAATATTCACCATTATCAGAGTTAGCATAATAATTGTGAAAAAAATTAAAAAAAACTATAAAACCAATATTTTTCTTAAAAAAATTATATTGAACAATGAAACTGTGAAATAAAATGAGGCAAAAAAAAATTATTGATCCGTGTTAATTTTTCAAACATATAATGTTGAAGAATGAAACAAGGGGACAAAATTAGTTGCACAAAAAAATCTAAAATTAAAAATAAGTAATTAAAAAAATGAGGGTGAAATAAAAATAAAAAACTAAATAAAAGGGAAACCAAATATATTTAATTGGAGGGTTAAATTGAAAAGAAAAAACAAATTTTGAGAAAAATAATCAAAAGAATGAGCATTAAATTGAAAAAAATACATCATAAACTTAGACTGAACGATAAAATTAAAAACCATAAAAATTTAATAAAAGAACTAAGAAAAAAAATTAGAAATAAAAAAATAAAAATAAAATTAAAAAAATATATGACAAGTAGTAATTCAAGGAATACATTAAAAACAAACAAAAAATTCATAAAAGACCAAGAAAAAAAATCAAAAAATAAAGATAAATTAAAATATAAAAAATAAAGAGTAGGAACATATATATATATATATATATATATATATATATATATATATATATAAAGAAAAAAAGCATGATAGCAAACCATCACCAATTAAATCGTAAGAATCTTGAATCATTGCTCAAATATTTTTCCATTTCTCCTCCTATTTCCTAGCTATTAATGAAGAATTTAGCATCCTGGGGCTTCTTTTTCTCCCTTATATTCATGTCTGAAACAAAACTTTCCATGCTCTGCTTCAAGAAATCAACGTGAGTTTATCTTTCCGGCCTAACATCTATAAATGCAACATTGGTTTCTTTTAGTTGGACAAAATGCATTTTTGTTCCTCAATGTTAATTACTATACGAGTAAATATTTCTACATCTGAATCCTTCTTCATATTTTCAACATTTATCATAACATTAT
Source organism: Populus simonii (assembly GCA_007827005.2). Taxonomy (NCBI): domain Eukaryota; kingdom Viridiplantae; phylum Streptophyta; class Magnoliopsida; order Malpighiales; family Salicaceae; genus Populus; species Populus simonii. Next base: position 47,370 of record VJNQ02000393.1, read on the forward strand.
TTATAATTACGATTATTTTCGAGTTTTTATAAAAAAAATAACTAAACTGAATTTTTTTTTAAAAAAACCAAAACCAGTTCAAACCTACTGGTTTCGGTTCGGTTCGGTTTTTTAGAACAAAAACCGATTCAAACCGGTTTGGCTCGGTTTTCCAGTTTGGCTCGGTTTTCTTCCAGTTTGGCTCGGTTTTTTTCGGTTTAGGTTCGGTTCGGTTCGGTTTTTTCGGTTTCAGAGTTATAAAACCAAAACCAAACCGAACCGGTCGGTTTTTTCAAAATTCTAATCGATTTAATCAGCTTTTTTTTATAGTTCGGTTTTTTCAGTTATTTTTTTATAGTTTTTTTAATTTAATTAATTTTTTTATTTTTTTATTCACCCCTAATTATTCCTACCAAGATGATAAAGAACTATGCATGAGGTGCTTCATGGACGATGACAGAGGCGGATGCTTATACTGAAGCCAACATGTCTGCTATATCCAATGTATCAACTGACAATGCACGTCTCTATATATACACAACAGCACGTGTTTTTCTCCCCTCGCTCTCACGTACTATGGACTTTGCCTCGTGAATGAGAATTACACTGTAAAACTTCAATTTTCTGAGATTATTTTCACAGATGACAATTCGTTGTATAGTATTGGGAACCGTCTATTCGATGTTTCTATCCAGGTAACCAAACTTTTTCTCGTGATTCTTGAGAAATGACGCCGCAATTGTATGTCCACACTTGCTTGCTAGTCATTACTAGCGATGAATCTGTGTATATTGGGAAAGGTGGTGCTGAAAGAATATAACATTGAAGACGAGGCTGGTGATGCTGGATTAGCCCTTGTAAAGACATTCATTGCAACCGTAACACATCATTCTTTAAAGATCCGCTTGTATTGGGCTGGAAAAGGGACAACTGGGATTTATGGTCAGATTCAACGTTCATCTTGACTTTAATTGTCATCATTCTACTCGAACGTTGAAAGCTCGAACTTGAAAAATTCCGATGCTGTAACTGTATAAACCATTCCCCATAAAAGAGAACTTTGTTTCTGGTAGTTTCTTCCAATGAGGTCCGCTTTGGTGAAGTAGCATATTTAATGTTTGTCCATCTCCATTCCAATCGTTTGTTTCATCTGAAAGATGTAAACAAACACTTGATGCGAGCATCTATGACACTTGTATTTGCTCATAGACTACCAAATTAATTAATCAATTCTCTTAACTTAATGTTTTTTTCTTTGAAGATTTGAAATATTGTCTATGAATTCGCTAACTCTTCAACACTTTCCTGTCAACTAGAATTACTCTGCTCAATATTCTCTCTCTTAAAGATACTGAAAACAGAACAGAACTTTTTCCATGACATTTAAGTCTGAAAAACAGGGAAAAACGCAATGTTCAGTCGCTATCTGGTGTATGGGTTGGTGGTGGCAGGGCTCCTCGGCAACCTCTCTGTCATGATAATTGCAGATGTTCGATCTGATAAATGCATCTTGCCTTCGCAAAAAAATGTGCAGCACACGTTTTCTTCAATAATGGATAAGAAATTATCCCCTTTTTTTTTCTGAGAAGAAATAGTGATCCATCTTAAAGGCCTTCAGATTTCAACACATGAAGGGATGCATACATATCTCAGGAATTAACATTAATGGTGGAGGGATAGCTTTTAATTGCCACTGATTTCTTGACAAAACGCACCGTACTAAGCTGTCGTTAAGCCGCTACTAATGCGCACCGTTTCAATAAATTGTAATTCTCATTACTGGGAAGGTTGTCAAGTCAGCACCGTCTTCTGCTCTGCCGATATATAGTGGCAGTTGTAACAGAATGGGCATGCAAAAAATGAATGAGAACTGCTGTGGATTCCCTCTCTTCTCCCCGTCTTTCTCTCGCTCCCTCTCTCTCCTTCTCTGTCTTCAACACAGATTGGAGGATTCTTAATCGGGTTGTTACCTCTAGATCGTGATCTTATACAAATGTGATGTATGCAGGAATAATATTGGTCTTTAAATGGTTTTATTTCTTAAATAAATCAAAGAATTTAAGTTAATCTCTTTTCTTTCTTGTTTATAAAAAATCTACTAGACTACTTTGTCCGTCCCAAAGTATTTGAGCAACTAATATTTATATACAAAAGATACATATTCAAAAAAGACTAGAAAAAAACATATAACTTGTTTAATACATTTAACTAAGGGTCTATTCCATAACTCTATATGCTTTTAAACTAAACCGGTAATTTTTTTTCCAAAACTCAAAAATTAAACAGTCTTCTTGAAATCTAATTCATAAAAAAAACAAATAATAAAACTTGGTAATAATGAACTAAATAACCCTCAATTATTCATCAAACCAATATGAAAAAGCTAATATTACAGCTAGGGACCAATCTAGAATTTTAGTAGGTTTTTAGGGGTCAAATTGAAGGAGCAAACAAAAAATATCATAAATTCATAACTATACTAGAAGTTTGCCCATAATTCATCCTCAATTTTGTCCATAATATCTAATTATGCTGGAATTTTTATCAAAATTTTAGGAGTCAAATTGTAATTTTCTCAAATTAGAGAACTAAACTAAAAATGTCATAAATTCATAACTATACTGGAAATTTGTCCATAATTCATCCTCAATTCTGTCCAGAATTTCTAATTATGCTCCAAGGACCATTTTATAATTTTTCAAACTTCGGGGACTAAACTTTAATTTTCATAAATCATAATTTTTATCTAAAATCTTCCACAATCAACTAAATAACTCATTACCCGTAACAATTTACCCATAATATTCAAATTAATTCATAAATATTACATTAAACTTATTTTCTCTTACTGTCTCTTCCTTCCTTTATCTTTCCCTCATTCCTCTTCTTCTTCTTCTTCTTTTTCTTTTCTTCTCTCTTGCCGGTTCTCACTCTCAAATTTTAGATCCCTTTTTCTTTTTCTTTTTTCTATTTATACTTAAAAAAGTTTTCTTCAATTACCACAATACTCCTTATTCATTTAATCTACTTTTAAACATTTTTCTATTCACTTTTATTTTCAAAACATTACACACTAGAACTTTGAATACTGGGAAATCTGGCATTTCTTCCATTCCAAGCAAGCTAATGACTAAAGGAAAGCATCTTTCTGCAATTTCTATTTCGATTGAACACCATAACCTCTTAGCAGCAGGATGGATGAAAAAATAAATCATTTTTATCCATGCTCTCCTGACTACTTGGAACACCTTGCTTAAGACATCAGGAGATCAAGATATTTAATATGAAATTCAACACAAGTTGATGATCCCAGTTCTTTGCCAAAAGCAAATAGTAACAGGAAAGTCATTAGCGAGCCGAATTGCTCCTCTGATGCGGGACAAAAAATAATAAGAATTAAAGCAAGAAAAGAAAGAAGCTAAGAAGAAAAAGCAAAGAAAGAAAAGAAAGGGGATTGGAGATATGCAAAATCTGCAATTTTTCATTAATCATCAAAAGTCCCTTAACATTTAGAAAAGTAGGGTATTAATACTAAAACCCTAACTAGAATAAAATACCCAACAATAATTAAATCAAACCCAACAAATAAAGCCAAATTAATAAAACTCAACTAAAAGTTCATATAAATTAAACCAAAAAACATAAGCTAAAGCCCAATTTCTCAATGGTTTGGGCTATCCTCCATCGTCTATGATTATACGCGTGCGTAAACAATGTTTCTGGTTCGGTGTCCCCATCAATTCTCCCAGGGTTGGAAAAACTCGACCCCGTCGAGTATAAGTCAGGGCAGCTCCGATAATGCTCTCAAAGATAATGATCAAGCTGTTCTGAAATTGGGCTATCCTCCATCGTCTATGATTATACGCGTGCGTAAACAATGTTTCTGGTTCGGTGTCCCCATCAATTCTCCCAGGGTTGGAAAAACTCGACCCCGTCGAGTATAAGTCAGGGCAGCTCCGATAATGCTCTCAAAGATAATGATCAAGCTGTTCTGATGTCTCTCTGATAATCCAAGTATAGTCTGAATCTGGTCGTCGAGGCCATATACTGGGATTTGCTGAAGTTCATCATCCCTGGTAAAAACAACTTATGCATTCAAAATAGCATTAATATGTTCCTTTTATGCTAAAGATATGGATAATGAGATAGGGGTATCAAAAGAAGCATTAGGGATATGTTGTATTTTATAAATACTGAGGTCTTTCATGTTAAAAGTAGAGCTAATATCAAAGTTTAATGGCAATTTAATGACATAATTATTTGATTTAATCATTTGCAACACTTTGAATGGTCTAGCACTACTTACTTGCAATTCATGATCGGTTTTCAAAGGACACCGTTCAAGTCTAATCTGTATCATGAAATAATCTTCAACATTAAGTGCATGATGATACTTAAGTAAATCAGCTCGAAATTTGTGTTGTTCATATTGCTCCTCTGATGCGGGACAAAAAATAATAAGAATTAAAGCAAGAAAAGAAAGAAGCTAAGAAGAAAAAGCAAAGAAAGAAAAGAAAGGAGATTGGAGATATGCAAAATCTGCAATTTTTCATTAATCATCAAAAGTCCCTTAACATTTAGAAAAGTAGGGTATTAATACTAAAACCCTAACTAGAATAAGCGATTTGGCTTATGACCCACTAAATAAAATACCCAACAATAATTAAATCAAACCCAACAAATAAAGCCAAATTAATAAAACTCAACTAAAAGTTCATATAAATTAAACCCAAAAACATAAGCTAAAGTCCAATTTCTCAATGGTTTTGGTTATCCTTCATCATCTATGATCATACACGTTCATAAACAATATTTCGGGTTTGGTATCCCCATCATCTACAGCAACATCACTGTCATGAAAATTGCATATGTTCCATCTAACAGCAGAATCAATGGTTGAATAAAATTTGTATAGTGGTTTCGAGGAGACAGTGAAAATAATAATTGCATAATGGACAAACAAAGCCCCCTTTGTATGGTAGTTTCCAGGAGACAGTGGGAGTAATAATTGCATATCGGACAAAGAATGCACAAGGGACTTGCCCTATTGTTTTATTTCTTTAGAGTAAACGGGTAACTATCTATTCCTCCTTCATGTTAATCAATTAATTGCCTGTGCTTTCCTTCACGAGATCAGCTGTTACTGGCAGACTAAAAATAAGTTTGCAGTACTGATTACATTAAAACAACAAAATAGGATTGTTCCTTTTTTATGCTGATATAGGAAATGCGTAATTTTCCTAAGTAGAGTTTCCTTAAACAACAAAGTAGCATATGTTTAACAATGCTAGCAGCTGACCCGAGGAGTACTGTTATTTATAGCCAAGTGATTTTCTTTGGAGTTTCGATCTGCATTAATTGTTCTGGCTTTTTAATTAAAAAAGTACATAACACTGTTGTTTTAGCATCTAACAACAGTAGACTCAAGGATTTGAAGCAGTGTAATGTGAACACGTTGAATAGTTAATGTGGATAAATAAAGCAGAAAGTGACATAAAGTTGTAGCTTCCTGCCAATTTCTATTGCAATGACTTTAATATATTTGGTGTTTGATTATCAAAAACAAAAAAAACATATAGGCCCCATTACTTGTTTTAAACTTTCTAGATCTGCAAAAAGCTATGGAAAATTACCAAAGCATCCTCTTTTCTTTTCTTTTCATTTCCATTTCACATTCATTTCTCATTCAATTCATGCTAAGTTACCAAAGCTTGATCTCTCTCGATCTCGATGTACCATTGACTTCCTAATTTCCCTCACCAAATTTCTTAAACCTGTCTCATGGTCTGTGCTTCCTTTTCTGATTGAATCGAATCGAATCGAATCGTCTCTTCTGGAGTTCAACATCTTTTCTGCTTGCAAGGTAAATCCTGATTTATTTTCTTGTTTTTCTACCACCAATTTTGTTTCTACACCTATTTGTTTTGGCTCTTCCAAAACGAAGTGGAACTTAATTATATGTGTTTCTTAATCAATCTTAGAGTGTGTTTGGTATTGTGGTAGCTTTTGTGGTTGCGGTTTGTAAAAAGCAGTTTCATAAAAAGTACTTTTTGTGAGGTTGATTTTTAAAAAAATTGGTGTTTGGTAAAAACTGTGGTTGAAGTTGTGGTTTTAAAAAAAGCAGTTTTAGGTGTTTGGTTACAAAACTGTGGTTCAACAATTGTGGTTGAAAAAAAGCAGTTTTGTGTTTGGTAAAAACTGTGGTTCAAAAAAAAATTTATTGTATTTTGTTAATATGGTTTGTGTTTTATATTTGATTCGAATTAAATATTTGATTGGAATTAATTAAAATGACATGTATAGACACATATATATAATTCCAAAACATAGGTGTTTTGTAATTATGATTACAAAACAAAATGAAAAATTGTCATACATTAATGTACTCTTTTATTGTTCCATCAAACTATTGGCAATTCCATCGCGTACAAAATCCATACGTGAAGGCCTCTGTGAGCCTTGAACGGCCGAAGCCTGAACAGTATCAGGCAAAACGTCATCTGGAATCAAATTGGGGTTGCGATCATACTCAGAAAAAACTGCATCATCTTGCGATCTCCTTCTAATATAATTATGTAGTGCCATTGATGCAACTACAATTTCAACTTGTGTTTTGTATGGATAAGCAGGCATGTTTTGCAAAATTCTCCACCTCTGTTTCCATACCCCAAAAGAACGTTCGATCACGTTACGTAGTGACGAGTGTGCACGATTAAACACTTCTTTCCGACCACTTGGTTGTCCTCGACGTCTAAATTCTTGGAAGTGATACCTCTCGCCTTTGTAGGGACCCAAATATCCATACTCGTTTGGATATCCAGCATCAACCAAATAGTATTTTCCTGAAAAAAATAACATTGTAATTTTAAACAAAACTAAAAAAAATAATTATATTCCTTCAATTACCCAATCTTCAATTTAGTCAAAATCACAACCTTCTGGAGGTTTTGGAAAGTTGATAGTGCTATTGTCAATAGCCTCCAGAAAAATACGAGTATCGTGTGCACTGCCTTCCCATCCTGCCCACACGAACATGAATTGCATGTCGAAACTACAAGCGGCCATTACATTTTGTGTTGGTACACCTTTTCTTCCAATAAATGGAATTTGATTTGCAGCTGGTACGCATGCACGAACATGTGTTCCATCAATTGCACCAACACAATTCTACATGCCACAAAAACATTTATAGTACTCATATAAACATTTATAATATATTTCATACTCCTCCAAACAACTTAATTAAACTACTTAATTATATATATAAAAAAATTAATCTTACCTTGAAATGTGGCATAAATCTTGGATTCATAGCAATTTCTCTTGGTGTGCTCGTAAATTGTGGATCTACTGGTTTTATGATTTCTACAGCAAACAAACGTAATGATTTAAGCACTTCTTTAAAACATCTACTAACAGTTTCACCTGAATGCTGGAATCTTTCTTGAACTTGTCTATTTGACGCCCCAACTGCTATTGTAAATAGAAACATTGCCACCTTTTCAATAACGCTCATTCTTCTTGACGGTTTTAAGCCATGGTGCGTTTCCAAGTCGGTGCACAAACTCAACAAAGTTGTTGCGTCCATCCTGAACATGTTAACACTTCGTTTCCAATGACCTCTTAAAACCTCCGTCAACCAACGCATCCCTGTGTTATAGGAAACCATACATGGTTCTTTATACATATAATTAATATAATACGCGTTTATAGCTCCAGCTGTGCATAAATTTAATTTTTTCCTATCAAGATGCCTCCTTATAATAAATGCATCGTCATCATCACTATCACCGTCAATGTCGGCATCATCATCGTCGTCGTCGTCATTACTGTCGTCGGAGTCGTTTCCATTACTATCATCTCCGGCACCATCAACTGAAGCACCACTAACTCCACAACTAGGATAATTAATTTGATCTACAATCCGGTTCATTACATCATCATAATTACCATCGAAATCTTCATTAAATATGTTATTAAATCGTGGATCATCCATAACTTCAATTACATGGAAACAAAAACAAAATTATATGTTGTTAATAAAAATATTTAAATAATTAAATAACATTCAATAAAAATACTATCATAGAGTTGGTGCGACATAAGTTTTTTTCCATACCTGTAAAGCCAGCAAAAAAGAAGTATTCTACTTGCTTGTATTTGGTGCAATTGAAAGGTTTTAGAAGCTTGTTATAGAAAGCTATGTCATTGTAAAATATGATGTACACATTCCTCTTTATATAGAAAATTTCAATCCTCTTTACGTATATTTCACAATTTTTCAGCTTTCAAAATCAGTACATTCACATGTATGCATGTGCTGTAAAAGTAGCATATAAATCATCTTTTACAGCTCATATAATCATCTTTTACAGCACATGCATGTACACCATCCTGACATGTTTAAAGGAAAAAAAACAGAGCTAAAACTCACTGAACCAGTAGGAAGACAAGCAACACAGAAAAGGAAGAAAAAGCAACAACATTAGTCCCATCACAGCTCACGGCAACCATGAAAAAAAAACACAAACAATTACTGCAAAAGGGGTTGCTTTTTCAGACCTCACAAGCTAACAGTAGCTGCCCATTCCTAACAATTACAAGTCACCGAACCAGTAGGAAGACCATCAACACAGAAAAGGAAGAAAAAGCAACAACATTAGTCCCATCACAGCTCACGGCAATAATGAAAAAAACACAAACAGTTTGCAAAAGATGTTGTTGTTTCAGACCTCACATGCTAATAGTAGCTGCCCATTCCTAACAATTACAAGTCACTGAACCAGTAGGAAGACCATCAACACAGAAAAGGAAGAAAAAGCAACAACATTAGTCCCATCACAGCTCACGGCAACAATGAAAAAAACACAAACAGTTCTCAAAAGATGTTGTTGTTTCAGACCTCACAAGCTAACACTAGACAGCCAAGGCAAAAACAGTATGCAACACGTCAATCTCTAGCTAACCAATTGAAAATATTACTGCAAATGAAAGATACACAGCAGCATGTATTATGAAACCTCATGGCAGCAAAGAAAGAAGGATCAACAGTAAAGGTAAATTATAAGCAACAATCTGTCATTTTTTATTTGCCTTGGTTCATTTTTATCCCCCCCTCTCCCATTTGGACAATGAATCCTAAGGGGGTAAACAATGCAGCAAATATCATCAAATATTCCCTCCTTCAGCACACATAAATGCTGCCTATTGATTCTTTATTATTATTACTCTCTCCATCTCATACAAAGCATATATCTTGGTTTCTCCTTTCATGCCTAATCTAACAGTTGCTAACAAATTGAAAAAAGTACAGCTAAGGAAAGAAACACAGCAGCATGTATTATTATTCCCAGCAGACCTCACGGCAGCAAATACAAATATATAGTTAACAAATCAGTTAAGGTAAATTACCAACCAATTCCATTAAAATGTCAACCATTGAACATTAACCATTGAACATTGTAATTCATTGATAAAATACAACATTACAACCAACAATTTCTCATACAAGTCTGTTAAATCCCGTAAAGCAGTTTAATAAATATAACAGTGCATCAATTACCGCAAATACAATGCCTCGAACAAACTTCGGCAAATGGAAACTACTCTTTTAAAAACCAGCATCGCATTACTCTGCAACAATAAAACAAAACATGTATAAATATTGTAAGCACTTGAACATACTTAATTGATTAACAGTTAATATACTTTAATAATACCTTGTCAGCTAAGCACGTTTACTTCGTTCATACATTCGCTGCAACCATCGCAACTTCTGTTGCATATCGCCCATACTGGACCACATTTCTCTTTTCCTTCTTAGACTAAGATACTCCGTAGCGAAGTCATGAAAATCATCGTCAACTGAAACTCCAGGAATGGAGTGCAGCTCAGCCATGACCTCGGGAATACTACAGCCTTCACGATCCATATTAACAGACGTCGAATCACTCTTAGTTGACATACTCTCAAGTAGATGATTGCACCTTGTCAGCAACTTAACACCAATTCCAGATGTTTTCTTCTTTCTACCTCGCACATCATAATGATCTCGTTCTTTTCTTTTCTCGCCGCTTTTTGTATTGGTGCTGCTAGACATATGTATCCCTCCAACCATTCGAGCCATATCCGTCTGGAAATCTGGAATCACATCTTCCTCCGAATCACCGCTGCCCTCTTCCAAACCATCATCAGCAATGTCGGCATTGCTTGTACCAGGATCAACACCACTGCCAGCAGGTACACCTGATGAAGGAGCCCATGCAAACGCTCCAGTTGCGACAATGTTGGAATACATTCGGTCAAATTTATTCTTTAAAGACGGCTCAATACCGACATGTTTGAATTTTTTGGCTCCTCTAATTTCCTGCATATAAATTAAATAAAGTAATGAAGGATCAAGACTAGTAAAATTTTAGGGCTGGAATTTGAAAATAATAAAATAAATTGTGCCGATGACAAGGAATGTACCTGAATTTTTTGTTTCCACCACTCATCACTAGCTGCAATTGTGCCGAATTCACTATTCCAGCCAACACCGGTTTCAGAAACCAGCTTATTCCATATCCTCCAATCCTTTTTGCATCCATCCCATTTGTTTTTCAATTGTGTTTTAGTAAATGCATGCCCAGTTTGTTCTTTGAATGATGTTATAAGAAATTTCCACCCCGGTTTATCGAAATGAGTATTAGGTCTCATTCCCATATCAATTGCCTTAATGCATATATCACAAAATATATGCAACATTTCCTTTGTCCAAGCAGCCTTATCAGAAGATTCAAGACCTTCCATGATATCTTTTAAAACATTTAACAAAAGTTTGAAATGAATAAAAATGATATCAATTAAATTGTGGCACATAAATAAACCGTGGACTAATACAATAATAAAGCACTCAATGTTTAGCATTTACAAAAGCTGTGTGTTTGGCAAAAAACATTAACCGTGCATGTATGTCAATGAGAATGTTCATGTTAATTTGTAATGAAATGTAATTGCAACCCATAAATTTTCAACTGTTCAGAAACTCAGTTTCAGCCATAATATTTGAATGATCATGCAAAACTTCATTGCCAGCATGCTGTTATTTTTTCAAAAATAGAGGGAAAAAACAAACAGAACAAAATTTATTTATACATTCAAAGAAACCCAGCTTTCTTTTGCAGCATGCAAACACACAAAACTAAACAAAAAATTTTGATTTATAAATAAAAGTAGTCCTACACGACATGCTAATAGGAACTCATTACGATAATTGTCAATTGACGAACACACGGTAATTGATCATGCAAGTACACAGACATGTAATTTTTCATTTAAAACAAAAGAAAATGAAGATGGAGATAAGGCAGGAACTTACCTCAGTCTAGCTCGTTTGGTGATCAAAAAATTTCTGTTCAAAATAGCTTTAAAAAGTTACTGTAAATATAAAGTTCAGTATAACATGGGAATTTTTGCGAAAAAGAGAGGAGTAGAACAACTAATCTGCTGGCCACCGTAAAGGAATCAAGCAAACACACATAAAATTAATTTTTTTCCCGGTTAAGGAATCAGCACAGATGAATTAGCCAGGGATAACTGTTATTTTTTATGTTTCTCATCATGCACAAAACAGAGTCCAGAGCAAGTTTTTAGCCTTCGAACAAGAAGATAGAAAACAAAATCTTGAAAAACAAAAAAAAAATTAAAACCATTCAAGCCTCAGACCGTCCTATTTCATGAATTAACAACAGTTTAGGCAGATCGATAGCCCTGCTTTCAGTGAAAATCAGGGTTTGCATCATTGGCTGGCAGCACAGTAATTAAAAAAAAACAATGAAAGCTGAGACTTGAAGACATAAAAGCAGAAAGATAGAGAGCATCAGATCGGTTTTTTTTCAAGCATATAAATCATAAGAACCCAAGAGTCTGAGCATTCAACAATTAAAAAGATTCGTCATTTGCCTCTCCAGATTGAAAAAAATAAATTCAAAGAATTGTTTAAATCAATGCAATAATTAGAAGAGGGGAAGATAGAGGGGGTTTTTGGAGAAGGTTCACGGCGGTTTAGGGCTGGGTTTTTCCGAAAGCCATTAGTGTCCCTTTTATAAAGATTTACAAATCAAAAATTTGTAATCGAGCATGCAGCAGCAATGAAATTTTTCATCTAAAAAACTGAAAAAGAAGATGGAGATGAGGGAGGAACTTACCTCAGTCTCTGCGTTTTTGTGTTGCAAACCCCAGCGGTGTTGCAGCTGTGTTCTGCAAAATAAAAAACCCATTACAGAAATTAGATTTTGAGAAACATAAAAGAAATTGACAAAGGGAACGGACAGTACCTGGTATCTCGCTCGTGGACCTTTCCCGGGACCAATCTCTTGGTTTTTTTCTGCAATTGTAACAATGGAGGGACGGATCGGTGACGGGTTGTGTTTGAATGGACAGAGGGGAAGAAAAGCTTGTCTAGCGTTGGTGGTTAGGGCAAGTTTGGTGGTGGGAGAGAAAACCGCATGAAGGAAACTGGTAGATCAACACAACACTGCTTTCCAGTGAATTTTTTTGGTTTTTTTTTTACCGTTGGGAAGAGTTTATTGCAAATTGATGAGGGTCTGAGAGAGAACAGTTGGGAAGCAATTGGAAATCGTCGGTGATGAGAGAGAGCAGAAACGCATGAAAAGCAAAAGATAATTGCTTTTTATTTTTTGTATTTGAAACGCAGTTTCTAATGGGACCCACGCCAAATTAACCTGCGGTTTGTAGTTAATCAAACAGGTGTAATACTGCTTTTTTATTAACCGCAGCCGCATAAGCATTGCCAAACACCATCTTAGAACTCAGAATACTATTATAGCTTTGTTCTTAAATGTTCATTTCTCTATCAAGTTCAACTTCTTATCTTAAAAACAATGATAATTTATTCTAAATTTTTATTTTAGATTGCTTGGTAGTCTCTTTTTCTGACAATTATTTCAATTATTCAATGTTTACTGTAAATATTTCTCTGCTTAAAGTACATCTCTACAGGAAAATATATAGTTAAGGGCCTGCCTGTTTATTTTTTTTATATTAAATTAATAACAAGCTGTAGAATTTATACTTGTTCCTGATGATCGATTTAATTGCATATGCTTTGTTTTACAGCTTCGATCAGTTTAGTTTTTCACGTATTATGGCAACGATTTTTGCTACCAACTTGTTTTATTTCTCTAATGAAAATAATTAAATGATTGTTTCTGCTTTTCAAAGCTGAAATTGTTGTTTTGTTCTCACAGCTTGTTTTGCTACCAACTTCAATTATCATCTCTGTCACACAGCGGCAAGGGCATTCTTTTGAAGACACAATATCATATTATCAGACCAGAAGGTGTGTATATATATATATGCAGTCTTTTCCTTTGCTTAGTTCTGTGTTGGAGATTTATCTCCTTGTCTTCCATGGAATGTAATCCTTATTTTAGTATTGTCTCCAAATAAATGAATTTGTTATTTTCCCCTCTGCAGGCCACAGAAGAAAAAGGAGAAAATGGTTCTGCCAAAGGGTCCATTTTGGGAGTATGTTAAGGAGACTGGTGAAAGTAGGCAGTGTACGTTTTGTGGGCATCCATTCTCCAATCAAACTCCGATTACCAGGTTCAAGCTTCATTGGTCAGGAGTTCAAAGGCGTGGAACTACAATTTGTGACAAAGTGCCAGAACCTGTTCGAGACGCAGCTTTCACTGCTGTTGATGGTCCTCCAGAAAAGAAACTTAAAACCACAGCTACGTCAAGCAATGATGGGGCACACAATACAATTTCAACTTCTTTGCTAGAACAAAACATTCAAGTTGGAAATGTAGTGACCGATGTAGAAACGGAACCAGAATTGTATTTTCCCTCACATGGAGACCTGATCCCTGGTGAACAAGTGGAGCAAGAGTGTGAAAGAAATGCTCAGGACAACTTACCTTTGTCCGTGGAGGATTATAGGATTGAGGGCATGATCATGGAATTGAACCAGCTTGTTGTGAGAGGTGGCTCTCCTGAGAGGCTTCCAGTTAATGAAGATCAGCCTAGAGGAGATTTGTCCCAACCAACAGATCCACTGTGTTTTGGCCTTGAAAGGCATTATGATCAACCATCTTCTTCCTCAGTCAACAATGATGTCATGATGATTGATGTGGAGAATATGATTAGAGAACATTTGCAGCCTGTTGTGAGAGATAGCTCTCGTGAAGGTCTTCAACCTATTGGCGATGAGAGCGGACGAGATGTGTTTCTAACTGAAGAACTAACAGGTGGAGAGTTTGAAAATAATAAGAAAGCCATCTGGTCGTGGGTAATGAATGATGAGGCCTCATCAAGTATTGGCATTTACGGGATGGGGGGTGTGGGCAAAACAACATTGCTCACACATATCTACAATCAGCTTCGAGAAGAACGTGGCACTTTTCCCCATGTTCACTGGATCACGGTATCGCAGGATTTTAGTGTTTCTAAATTGCAGAATCTTATTGCAGAAGACATTCATTTAGATCTTTCAAATGAAGACAACGAGAGGAAAAGGGCTGCAAAACTGTCAAAAGCATTAATTGAGAAACAACGGTGGATTCTCATTTTAAATGATTTGTGGGACTGTTTTGACTTTCATGAGGTGGGAATTCCTATCCAAGTGAAGGGATGCAAACTAATTCTTACAACTCGATCATTTGAAGTTTGTCAGCGGATGGTCTGCCAGGAGAAAATCAAAGTGGAGCCTCTTTCAATGGAAGAAGCTTGGGCTCTGTTCATGAAGATACTTGGATGTATTCCTCCAGAAGTGGAAGAAATTGCAAAATCTATTGCAAGTGAATGTGCTGGTTTGCCTCTAGGAATTAAAACACTGGCCGGAACCATGAGGGGAGTGGATGATTTATGTGAGTGGAGGAATGCTTTAGAGGAACTGAAACAATCAAGAGTTAGGCAGGAGGACATGGTTGAGAAGGTATTCCACATACTGAGATTTAGTTATATGCACTTAAAGGAGTCAGAACTGCAACAATGCTTCTTGTGCTGTGCATTATTCCCGGAAGACTTTGAGATCCGTAGAGAGGATTTGATAGCTTATTTGATTGACGAGGGAGTGATAAAAGGGCTGGAGAGTAGGGAGGCAGAATTTAACAAAGGCCACTCGATGCTGAATAAACTCGAAAGAGTCTGCCTATTGGAAAGCGCTAAGAAAGTGGAGATGGATGATGATAGATATGTCAAGATGCATGACTTGGTTAGGGATATGGCCATCCCACTACTGGAAGAGAACTCTCAAGGCATGGTTAAAGCAGGTGCACGGTTAAGAGAAGTGCCGGATGCAGAGGAGTGGACAGAGAATCTTACTAGAGTTTCACTGATGCATAACCAGATTGAAGAAATTCCTTCCACGCATTCACCGAGGTGTCCCAGTCTTTCAACTCTACTGTTATGCGACAATTCAAAGTTGCAATTTATTGCAGATTTATTTTTTGAGCAGTTGCATGAGCTCAAGGTTCTTGATCTGTCTCGTACAAATATCACAAAACTACCTGATTCTGTCTCTGAATTGGTGAGTCTCACTGCATTATTGCTCATTGATTGTAAGATGTTAAGGCATGTACCGTCATTAGAAAAGCTCAGGGCACTGAAAAGGTTAGATCTCTCTGGTACTCGGGCACTTGAAAAGATGCCTCAAGGCATGGAATGTCTATGCAACCTGAAGTATCTTAGAATGAGTGGATGTGGTGAAAAGGAGTTTCCTAGTGGGTTGTTACCTAAGCTCTCTCACCTGCAAGTCTTTGTATTGGAGGAGTGGATTCCTCCTACTACCCAAGATAATAGAAAAGGACAACCTGCTCCGTTAACTGTTAAAGGAAAGGAAGTGGGTTGTTTGAGGAAGTTGGAAAGTTTGGTATGCCATTTTGAAGGTTACTCAGACTACGTGGAGTTTATCAAATCTCGGGATGAAACCAAATCACTAACCACATACCAAATTCTTGTAGGACCACTGGATAAGTATCATTATGGTTATGGTTATGGTTATGATGATGATTATGATGGTTGGAGAAGGAAAACAATTGTTTGGGGTAACTTGAGTATCGACAGAGATGGAGGTTTTCAGGTCATGTTTCCAAAGGACATTCAACAACTGACTATTGATAATAATGATGATGCAACAAGTTTATGCGATGTTTCCTCTCAAATAAAGTATGCAACTGATCTGGAGGTTATCAAGATTTTTAGTTACAATAGCATGGAGAGCTTGGTTTCATCTTCTTGGTTCCGCTCTGCTCCACTACCATCTCCATCTTACAACGGTATATTTTCTGGTCTTAAACAGTTTAGTTGTTCTGGTTGTAAGAGCATGAAGAAGTTGTTCCCTCTTGTCTTGCTGCCAAGCCTCGTAAACCTGGAAGAGATTACAGTTGAAGACTGTGAGAAGATGGAGGAGATAATAGGTGGAACAAGACCAGATGAAGAGGGGGTTATGGGTGAAGAAACCAGCAGCAGCAATATCGAATTCAAACTCCCAAAGTTAAGAAATATGGAATTGAGAGGATTACCAGAACTGAAAAGCATTTGTAGTGCAAAATTGATTTGCGATTCTATCGAAGTAATTGAAGTAGAAAATTGCGAGAAGATAGAGGAGATAATAAGTGGAACAAGATCTGATGAAGAAGGGGTTAAGGGTGAAGAAAGCAACAGCTGTAGCATCACCGATCTCAAACTCACAAAATTAAGGTCTCTAACATTGAGTGAATTACCAGAACTGAAAAGAATTTGTAGTGCAAAACTGATTTGCAATTCTCTCCAGGTGATTGCAGTTGCAGATTGTGAGAATCTGAAGAGGTTGCCAATTTGTCTTCCGTTGCTTGAAAATGGCGAGCCATCTCCTCCCCCTTCTCTTAAAATCATTTTGGTATATCCAGAAGAATGGTGGGAGTCAGTAGTGGAGTGGGAGCATCCTAACGCTAAGGATGTCCTTCGTCCCTTTGTAAGGTTTTAGATAGAGGATGAGTGACGACAGTGCCCTTAAAATAATATTAAATTAAGAGTAAGCATTGTTGTTTTAATTGGATTAAGCTTAAGCTGTGTGTCCCCTTAATGACTGATGTGTTTATTATATTAATAGGTTTGACATTTATTTAGAGAGTAAAACATCAAATGCAAGATAGTGGAGGATGCGATGCCATCCGTCCCTTTATGGAGTTTTCATTCGTAAGCATTAAAATCAAATTTGTAGTCAATTAAAAGTAGCTCGCTCATATTAAAATCAAATTTGTAGTCAATCAAGAATTTTTTTCTTCTCTATCAAAATCTGACCACTCTTTTTCCTCTCTAGAATTAGAAATCTAAAACTAAAAAAAATAAAATTTTAGACTAAAATTGTATTTTCAAAAATTTAAGGGATTGAATATTTATAACTTGAAAAGCATGAGGACCAAAATGAACTTTTCATGCTAATCTTTAAATTACCACCCATTTTATCCATTTCTTTTAATTTGATTCTTTTTCTTTCAATCTTATATATATGGGCTCAACAAATTTAAAGTAATTGCGTTTAAATTTAGTGAGTACATTTCCTATAACAATGCAAGCGCATGAATAAGTGTTTAATTTGGTTCTGCATTGTATATGCCACGACGCATTGAATTTCCTGTAATAATTAGAGTCATTGCAATTTGCAAGCAACTTTATGTTTTTTTGATCTAAAAGTTTTAAATATCACAGAGCAATTATTAATATTAATTAAAAAACAAAACTGATTGCCATGGTAATATTCTTTACCATAATCTTTAATATTTCACGCCATACTTCCTTCTTTCCTATGCTCAATATTTTTTATTATTTTTAGATAAATAGTTTTTTTTTCATGGTTATGAAATTCATGAAAATATATTGGACATTTAGTTTTTTTCCATTCTTGGGTCATGTTTTATTTGTAATTCATATGAGTTATTATTAGAAGACGATGATTGGTTATTTAGTGATTTGGGATAACCTAATCAGGTCGTGTAAAGAATAAATTACATATAAGTGGAGCAAAAATCGTGAAAATCACTAAATCTAATAATCCACTGTCTAAAAACAATACCATTAATTACCTTATCAAAATGAGAGTAGACTGAGATTAGGAATTAAGAGGTGAGTTTGTGTCAAACTAATTTCACACAAGTTTGATATGAGAAATCAAATTTTGCTATCAAATGTAGATCATTGCTTAACATAAAAGAAATATTTTTTTTTCTAATCAGGTACGTATTGTATATATATTAGAATTAAAAATATATTATAATATGTGCTTACACCATTTTCTAGTGAGTTCTTGGATGCCAGAAAGAGTAATTAATTAAGGAATTCCAGCAATCATTAGTAGCTGCTTTGCTGCTGCTACTTCCATTTCAAGGATCAAATGGCATTTGTCAGGAGAGGAAGGGCATGGTGTTGCAATTTGTCGACAAGTTCCTAAACAAGTTCAAGAAGCAGCTTTTCTAAATAAGCGACATTGCAACAGAAGACATAAAGGCATAGCAAGTTCAAGCAATGTTAATGATAATTATTATATTGAAGACTACATCTTGATTACCACATATTATTATATTGGAGACTACATCTTGTATCAATTCTGTTAGATTAAATGAAAACACAAGCTTACACAATCCCATAACGCTACAATTTCCCAATAATCTCAAAGTATGAAACCATAACAAAATGTTGAATGATCACCAATTAAGATTTAAAATATAGGGTCATCTTAGTATCTTTTTTCTCGTTCGTTCAAGTGCAAAAGCCAAGAGGATCAGCAAGCTACGTACGGTATGCCAGATGGGAAGCAATGCCAAAGCCCTCTCTTAGCAGGAAGGAGATAGTTTTTTTTTTTTTTTTTAATCAGGTATAGTGGTAAGAGCTTGGGATAAAGGGATTTACCTTTCATGTGGTCTCAGATTCGAACCCTGTAATTGCTAATATGATAATCACTAAAAGCTTACATGATTTTAATATTTTTTTTTCTCTCCATCATGCAAGTGCAAAAGCCAATAGGATCAACAAGCTACGGTATGCCAGATGGGAAGTAATGCCAGAGCCCTCTCTTACAAGGAAGGAGATAGTTTTATCCATGCTAGGTGCTGACCCGAGAACCGAAGTATGTTATATTAGCATAATACTTTTGTTTTAGCATCTAACAATAGACTCAAGGGTTAAAGCAGCGTAATGTAAACACGTTAAATAGTTAGTGTGAATAAATAAAGCAGAAAGTGCATAAAGTTTACTTGGTGGTTTCCAGGCAGTGGGGCTGATCATTGCAAACAGGACAAAGGAAAAGGGCTTATCATTCATTCTGATAAGGTGGGAATTCCTATCAAAGTGAAGGGATGCAAGCTAATTCTTACAACTCGATCGTGAGGTGGGAACTTTTAATTATTGAACACAGCGTTCACTATTAGATGGAACTGTGTGATTGCAGTGATGCTGCTTTCCTCAAAGTCTAAGCAAGGAAACCGTGAATTTGTGAATGAGATAGGAATGATGTTTTGTTGGAGGAAACCAATTAATGCTTGGGTACGAGTACATGCAGAACAATTGCATGTACTCGTGAAAAGAAGTGAAAACCATGGATTGCGTAGCGAGTTTAACCACCTTTATTTTTTCATTTGACAGTGGTTATATGGCTCCTGAGTATGCAATGCGTGGCTACTAAACTAACAAAGAAAATGTTTGTAGTTTGGAGTTGTTGCTATTGAAATTGTAAGTGGTAAGATCAACAAAAAATACAGGCCAAAGGATGAGTTTGTTTACCTTCTTGACTGAGTAAGCTTATACTGTCTAGCATTCTCTTCCATTCCTTGTTTGATGCTCATTGGAAAACATTTGATGCTATTCTTGATTTAATGCTCATGGCAAAACATCACATTGTATCTGTACGTGAACTGGCCATCCTCGTGTTTCTTGTCAATTTTGCATCATTGCATGTAATGTTTCCTCAAATATTCAAACTATTCATCTTCATATTCTGCGGAAGCCAGCCATCTCGTTTCCTAATCTTTTTTGGTTCCTGCCCAACTTATATCTGCATTTGTCGTTCTATATTTCTGCTGAACTTCCTATACTCATTTTACAGTGTTGAGTACATTATAGCATCCTTATTTGGATTTATCTGGGATTCTGCCATGCCCATGTTTTGCAAGAGAGAGGAGGTCTTTCGGAATCAGTCGATCCAGAATTGGGGTCAGAGTATTCTTCAGAGGTGGCTATGGTGATGCTAAATGTCACTCTCTTATGCACCAATGCAAGTTCTTGCGAATCTTGTAGCAGCTGATAAGCCTATTTGATGTAGAACAGAGTTAAAGCTGCAAAGAGAAAGGGAGTGAATGACTCTGGCAGGACTTAATGGAACATAAAATGATGCTTATGCAAAGAGAAATTGGATATATACATTTGTCAAGCAGAATGTTTGGTGCATCCATTATTGATCATGTCGAAAGCATCAAATCCGTATTCGAAAAACATGGCCAAATCAATTTTTTTTCGAAGCTTAATTATTGACAGACACAAATCCTGTTTCATCTTCAATTAATCAATTGTATAGTGGAACGGATTCGGCATAATTATTGCTAAGATATTTCTTTTCTTTCCCATCAATCCTTGAGACTTCATATCATTATTGCCAAGCAATGACAAGAACATAGTGTTGTAAAGGATTCATTAAAAACAAAATTTTGGTCGGCCACCCATTCTAAGTAGCCAACAAAATGCAATCTAACCAAATGACTGAGGACTGGGTAGCCAATCTATGGACGCAGCTTCAGCAGTTACTGTGCGAAGTGAGCAGAACAGCAGGGGGAAATGCAAGCGAAGATGCCCAGGTAAAAAAGGCAACTAACAAACAGCTGCCAAGGACAAAAAAAAATGGAGCGAAATGGGCATTAATCTCAAAAGAACAGTAAAAAGGATTAAAAAAAAAGCTATTAACCATGTTGGCATGCTCAACACCAAATCAAAGATGACGTAGTCAAGTCAATAAGAAGTGCTAGTCTATATATGCAATTAAGCTCACGCTTATCACCCAATAATGCTATCAACTCATTCCTCAACATCTTTGCTTAAATTAGTGGCAAACGCTAGGTCAAAACCCTGTCAAATTTTGCTTAATTCTCTATTCGTGTAGTGAACCAGCCTTCCTAAAAGAAAACATGATATCAGCAAAAAAGTAGATATTTTAAGACAAAAAAATGAACATGAGTTGCAAATCACATAAAGCCATAACAGAGTTAACAGAGCAAGAGTTGGCAGTTGCTTGAATTTCTAAGCATTGGGTTGAGATCCTAGCAAGGTTTTTAAACTCTAAGAAAGAGGGTCGAAAGAAATCATCTTCCAACTAAGAAATCTTACTTGCCATCACCTCCCGACTAATATGCTCAGGTTATATTCGATCAAGTTGAGTTGTTTTTAGCATCTCATGAGTTTAGATTAGCATGTCAGCCATCACTTCTGACTTTTGTTTGGCACAAAATGTCCAATAAGTTTCCTATCAACTGCATGTCTGTAGGAACACGGGGGAAAAATCGACAACTGTGGCCCCATTTGTTATGTGACTCATCATTCTTTGACTGCACTGGATACATGTAAGCACAGGAGAGGAAAAGGTAGTTGCAAATGCCTGTAGGAATTCTAGCATGCCTAAGAGGAACTTCTTTTGCTGCCATCTAAAGATAGCTTCTCTAGCAGTCTGGATGCCAAGACCACCCTCATAATTTCCCCTAGCATCTCCTTTACTAAACACCTAGACCAAAAAAACAACCTGCTAATTTGTTAATATAACCACAAATCCTCCTAGCCAGCCATGTTCATACTTCATTGCGTAGAGCGAAATTGATGGCATCAGCAGTGGAGCGAATTGAAGTATTCCAGGCACCTAATTTATTGTGAGCCGCAAAACAACATGGACAATTGGAGGGTGATGTGGAAAAAATTTCCTTAGTGGATAAGCCTACACTTTATTTTAAGAAGAAACTCAATTTTGATAGATTGGGATCCTCGTGGAGGAACATAATTGTCATGTTTATTAAATTTAAATAATTCAACTCCAATTAAACATTAAAAATGCAGGGGTTTATCTCATGTTGTCTTATCTCATGTGTTTGGTTTTCATCTATTCATTCTATCATCAGTTCCCTGCATTACTCTAGGGTCCTTTAACTAATTTTAACAAACATTAAATGACACCCTCATTCCCTCAAGCGAAGAGCTGATCGATGAAACAAATTACTGTAGCTAAAAATGCAGCAAGCAATGAAGAACAGCATAGCCCGATAATGAACAGCACATGAGCAAACATAGAACAAAAGTAAGTAAGAGGCCACGATTGAAATGCAACCATCCTCAACGACATAAAAAACAAATTACAATAAAAAACAACAAAAAGATGGATCTAGGAAAAGCCGATATTGAAACCATCTGAAGAAAATTTAGCCATACGAAAATGAATGCAGTGAAGGAACACCATACCTGTGAAAAACCAGCCGAAGAATCACATAACCTTGACAAAGGCTATTCGATCGAGCCTTGTCGAAGGCAATCAAAGACACACAGCATTCCTGAACACATCATACAACCAGTAACTGAAGAGCATCAGATAAAACAAAAAAAAGGAAGGTGAGCAAGCCAAACAATAGGAGGAAGCTCAGACATGCTCTTAAACCTAATCAAAAAGTCCTTCCTGAAAAAAGAAAAAGCAACCTGCAGGGTCTCTGAAAAGAAACAAACCTAGCAAATTGTGAGCTGGAGCAACATCACGCAACCTAAGCCATGGAATATCAGGTGGCTGCGCCAGCAAAAGAGCCAAAATCCCGAGAAAGAAAGCAGAAAATAACACCACTGAGCTAAATTCAACTCTAAAAAAATAAATTAGGGACAGTACATGGCAAAACAACTGTCAAACGACAATGGGGTGAGAAAAAACAAGGGAAACCTGAAAGATAATAAAAAACCAATGACAACAAATTGAATTCCAATTGAGCTACACCATTGAGCAGAAGAGAGAAAGCAGGAATGCAAAACCATGTAAAGAAAATAGATAAATTAGCATAGGGACTCCTTTATAGGTCTCCCAATCAGACTTAAACAAGCACATCCCAGGAAAAAGAAAAAAAGAAAAAAAAAGCCCAGCTGACCATGATGAGAAAGATGATATCAAGGGCAGTAGGCATCACTGTTACAGCTAACATGGCAGGACACCCAAAATTGAATTGGCAAAGCATGGCAAGGTTGTACTATATAGCAATATATTAAAAAAATAATTTAAATAAAATCAAGCTGAACATTCGTACCTAAACTCTCCCATATCAAAGAAGATGGAATGGGCCATCGAAACCAAATCCAGTTGAAAAGGCAAGCACGTTCGTCCAACACCCATCCCAACAAAAAATACCTTGAACATCCTGCAAAAATCTTGCATAAATTGCCAAGTTGGGAGCATCTTTCATGGGCAGCCATTCCAGCGCACCAATCAAGCGAGGAAGACCCGTGAAACAGACTCATATTTCATCCAATCCACCCCCAGAAACAGCAAGCTGAAATCGCAGTCGTGCCAACACTATGTAAATTGAAGAGACAAAGAGATGCCCTCCCACCTCATGATAACTGCTCAGCTCTTGGTTGGTTCAATTGAGAGGGAGGGGCAGCGCGGGAAACCAGGCGAAGAGAGGCAGAGTGAAAGGCAGATGCAAAATGAGCTGATGAGCCGATGGCAGCCCCAAGCAAAAGAAAAATAGCCCAAGAGTAAAAACAACCATGCTCCCAGCCCATGCCCGCCAACATCACTCAAATAGATGGGAAAAAAGCCAGGCAAGTTCAGTTAAGTGTGAATTTGTTTAAGTATTTTTTTTTTTCTCATTCTGTATTTTTTAATCTAGAATTTGTTTTTCTAGAATCACCTTTCATTATTTAAGTATTTCTTAATCAGCGGAAGGAATCAATTTTTTTCTTAATACTATTACCTCTTAATTAATTATTGAGCACAGACTAACATCTGTTTCATCTTCAATAAATGTCTTTAAGATCTTTCTTTTTTTTCTTATCAATCTTTGAGACTTCATATTATTGTTATGATCTTCCCATAATATGCTGTGTTATGATGACTGTATCGATTATCAAATTTGCTGATAAATGGACTATGACTAATGTTTTTATAGATTAATAGGATAGAGTTAAGCTTAATAAAAGGATTGGTCATGTCAGATGAACATATATAATATTTTAAAATGGTCATAGCTTAATAAAAGGATTGGTCATATGACTCATATCAGATTCTCGAGGTATAATTCTATAGGAAACCATATTTGAGGATTCATTTGCTACAAATATTTCTTGAAAATAGAGACTTGGAATGTCCTCAAATTGATTTTATTGGATTTTAGCCATTAACTAGACTAGATCCAATAAGATTGAGTAATCTAATAATATGATTTAAACTTTAGCAAACGGACCATACAAAAAATATTTGGTAATAATTAACTAAAACAAATGAGTCACCAACATGCATCTTACCTAGAAGGAAAAGAAAAAAAATATTGGAAATTTACTGTCATTCCATCATGGACATTGCCCACCACAAGAAGAAGTTGTTGAGATGGTTCAAACCCTACCACAAAAGGATGCATGGCGACATTGAAAGAAGCCACATGGATCGCTAAAGCAACACCCAGGAAAAAAAAACGTAAGGAAGCTATCATTTATCTATATTCAATCAATTCTATTTAACTCAAAAATAAAATTTATTTTTAAAAATAAATTTAATAAAAAAAAATAAATAAAAAGATCCTAGATAACTTAATGAAATAAAAAAAGGATAAAACAATGTACACGAAAAGTTGGAGAAAGAAATGAAAGCCCAATCTTCAATTAAACAAATGTTGAAGGATGAAACTGAAAAAATATTAGTTTAAATTAATGATAAATAAAATAAAGCAATCCCGAGTGAGCCTAATAAGCTGACTTAATTTCAAAAACTTGTAACCCATGAAATACTAGACACGAGCTTAATTGGTAAGCTCAAATTCAAACCAATTAAATGTTGAAGAATGAAATTGAGTTAAAAAAAAATGCCACTTTAAAAAATTTTGCAAAGGAAAAAAAAATAATCAAAAGAATAATAAAAGGAAAAAATCTAATAGGAAAAAAAATTATGGAAGGTGAAATCTCAAAATAAAAAATTCAATTCTAAAAATTATCCTAGATTCTATAAATAGCAATTAAATGAATAAGATTAAATATAACCAAATAAGAAATTGAATGAAGATAAAATAAAAATAAAAATTTAATTTCATAAATTATTTTAAATATAATATATAATAATCAAAACAACAAGGATAAATAAAAAAAAATTTAGTAGTTGATTTGAAAAATCACAAGGGAGACACAAATACTAAGAAAGAGAGAGGAAATAAAAAAAAGAAAAAGAATGGTTATAGGTGTCAAACCAAAAATCTTCTCTATGCACATGCCTGCTTTTCATGGAGGAAATGTCAAGAAAAACCGGACATCACCCCAGTAAGATAATTTTGGCCATTAGTATCAACAGTAAATGTTGTCTAAAGACAGCAAAGTGCTTGCACAACACGCGTTAGCCTATTTTTTTTAAAATATATTTTTTATTTATTAAAATACTAAATTGCCGCCACCTCAACTCATTAATTACCAAAATTGGAGCAGGTTAATAAGATGGGTGTACCTGATAAAACAGTGCAGCAGCCTAAACATCTAGTGCAGCAGCAGGATAGCAGAAACAGTTATGGAGGTTAATTTCAAGATGAAATTGCTAATAGTTCGACGTGATTGCAAGCTTAGTTAACGGTTAAGAGTTAGTTGGAAGGACATTTAGCGGTTAGTTTGTTAGCTAGTCAAGAAGGAAGTCAGCATAGGATGCAAATATAAATACTGTAATTAACGTGTAATGATCAGTAATTATCAGTAATTGATTTCATTTAATTTCTCTCATCTGTTTTTGTCTCCATATCTTTTCCAAAAAAAAGGATTATTTTGCTCTCTTTCACACACTTAATAAGATAATTAACTGTTTTTATTTTGTTTTTTCTTCTGATAGTCAATAGCAGGCTCTTAATTTTACGCATCTTTTAATTAATAAAATGACTTATTATTATATTATTATTAAACTTGAGAAAAGTTGCTGCTGCCTATCTTGTTTCCCTCACGCACTAACAGTTTGAAAGCAGCTGGATCGGCGGCGCGTGCAATACATGGCAATGCTAAACCATTGATCGTCTTGCTCCCATCAGTAAGAATCCTAAACCACTCGGAGAAAATACTAGGGAGTGAACTTTATCAATGTTGTTTGGTTATTAATCTCAATAATTATTTATTAGGATTTTTCTCTTCAAGTTAGAGCTAGAATTATTGTGATTTTAATAGCGCTACAAAACCCCCACAAGTTACAGGTTTTGCTGGACATCTTTCATTAATCTTGTACCTCACTGCCATTATTAACATTCAGTAATACTGCCTCCTACTGTTCAAACTTTTCTGGCAACTCACTTATAGTTTCAAGCATCCAATTGATTTCCTGCAGTAGTACTGCTTACTACTGTTCAATTCTTTTACCTCCCACAAGAAATGATTGATTTCTTCAGACGCATCTGCAGCGGAATGTGCAATGGTGGCTTCCAGACTGAGAGATGATATCTACAAGATCTCCATAACCTCCAACTACAGTCACCAGAAAAAGCAATGGGGTCAAGAGCATGGGAACCACAAAGAAAAATATTTGGGGATGAATAGAAATACCAAACGCATAAAGAATAGGAAGATACCCATCTGACAAATTATGAAAGAACAGCTCCATTTATGTCAAAACGACTTGTTACAGGTTCTGCTCCAACAGCTACAATCTGAGATGGTGATACAATCAGCATTAGTGTCTAATTGGAACAGATGAAGAAGATCTAACTAGGAATGTGAAAAGTTTTAAATATTTTCTATCTTCTCTTTTCTTTTTTTATTTAATTTATTTTTTATATTTTTAATTGTTATATATTTTTTTATTATTTTTTTTCACTTTCATCCCTATCATTTTCTTGATTGTTATTTTTTTATTAAATATCTTTTTTTTTATTTTTTTCACTTTCATCCCTATCGTTCAAAGTGAAAATGAGACACTCTTCAACACTTCAAAAACATCAAATATCAGGTGTGCTATGGAGCATAGATCATTATGTACAATACCATATAATTGCATACAAGGTATGTTACATGAAATAGAAGAACAGGTAATTGAAAGGTCCTTCTTCATTATTTATTAACAAATGATCCGATAATATTTTGTAAATATTAATTAGTAACCAAATAAATAAAAATACAAAAAACTTAATTATAAAAAATATTTGGTTGCGAAAGAAAAATCTTTTAAAAACTCTTCAAAAAATTAAAAAAACTTTTTAAAAAAGTTAAATTTAGGATAAATAATTTTTTATTAGTTTGAAAGATTCTAAGAAATGTATTTTCAATTATAAATTTATAAAAAATGTAAAAAAACTAAAAAATGCTTATGTGGAATTTTCTTAGCCTTGGCATGACAAATTCACAGTAATGGTTCGTGAAAGATGCCGCCAAGTCGCCAACCACCATCGATAAAGGGTTTTCATGTAATTTTATTTAATGTTATATTATTTTGATATTTTGATTTAAAAATAAAAATATATTTTTAATATATTTATTTTAATTTCAAACATCCTGAAGATGTGTCATTTTCCTATCCTTGCCATGGCAAATTTGACAGTAGCGTTTCGTGAAAGATGCTGCCAGGGCCAACTGCAATCAACCAATTAATAAATGTGAGGGAGGGACCCTCCGTTTTAAGTTGAAGAATCTGATCACCATTCCAAAACACGCTTCATTTTCTCTTTAATATTTCACAGCACACTTCTCTCTTTCCCCAGCTCAATATTTCTTCTTTGATTTTCCCAACAAAAACAAGACAATATGGCAGCAGAGCTTCTTCTTACGTTTGCCGTGGAGGAGTCTTTGAGAAGGATGATTTCCATAGCTGCTGAAGGGATCGGACTTGCTTGGGGATTGAATGGACAGCTGCGAAAGCTCGTAGATTCTTTAACCATGATTCAAGCTGTGTTGCGAGATGCAGCAACAAGGCCAGCGGCAGAAGATGGTGTGAAGCGTTGGCTGGATAAGCTTCAAGATGCAGCTCATGATGCTGAAGATGTTCTAGACGAGTTTGATTATGAACAGAAGGGAAAGGTATGTGATTTTGTTTCACTCCACAACCCTATTGTATTCCGTTGGAAAATGGGTCATAAAGTCAAGAGGATCCATGGAGCCTTAGATGAAATCCTGAAACTGGGCGGTGATCTTGGATTGGCAAATCGCCCTCAAGTTAGGCGAGATCCACCCCGGCAGACAGATTCCTTCCTTGACAGCTCAGCTGACACCTCAGCAGTTGTAGTAGGAAGGGAGGATGATGTCTCTAAAGTTGTGGTATGGCTGACCGAATACCAACATGTCCTTTCGGTTGTTCCTATAGTGGGGATGGCTGGCCTCGGAAAGACTACTATAGCAAAGAATGTTTATAAAGAGGTCAAGGAAAGAAAGCTTTTTGATGAAACAATATGGGTTTGTGTTTCTAATCATTTTGATGAAGTGAAGATTTTACGAGAAATGTTGCAAACGATAGATAAAACTACGGGGGCGTTGGAGAATATTGATGCAATTCTTCAAAACCTCAAGAAACAGCTGGAAAATAAAACATTTCTTCTTGTTCTCGATGATGTGTGGAATCGTAATCGTAATAAATGGAATGGTTTGAAGGATGGGTTGTTAAAAATTAAAAGCAAAAATGGGAATGCTGTTGTTGTTACAACCCGTATTAAGGAAGTAGCAAGCATGATGGAGACTTCTCCTGGGATTCAGCTCGAGCCAGAAAAACTATCAGATGATGAATGTTGGTCCATTATCAAGCAAAAAGTGAGTGGGGGTGGAGGAGCACCATTAGCTGCAGACTCGGAATCTATTGGAAAAGAGATTGCAAAGAAATGTGGGGGGCTTCCATTGCTTGCTAATGTTTTGGGAGGAACACTGCGGCAAAAGGAGACAAAGGAGTGGGAGTCAATTCTAAGCAATAGATTTTGGCATTCCACCGATGGAAATGAAGCTTTGGATATATTGAGATTCAGTTTTGATCACCTGTCATCTCCATCACTGAAAAAATGTTTTGCATACTGTTCCATTTTTCCTAAAGATTTTGAAATTGAAAGGGAAGAGCTAATTCAACTTTGGATGGGTGAAGGTTTTCTTGGGCCATCAAATCAGAGGATGGAAGACATGGGCAACAAGTATTTCAATGACTTGCTTGCAAACTCCCTTTTTCAAGATGTTGAAAGGAATGAGTATGGGATGGTAACAAGTTGCAAGATGCATGATCTTGTGCATGATCTTGCATTACAGGTCTCAAAAGCAGAAACGTTAAATCCAGAGCCGGGTTCGGCTGTTGATGGTGCATCTCATATTCTTCATCTCAATCTCATTTCTTGTGGGGATGTTGAGTCAACATTTCAAGCGCTTGATGCTAGAAAGTTGCGTACTGTTTTCTCAATGGTTGATGTATTGAATCAGTCTAGGAAATTCAAAAGCTTGAGAACTCTCAAATTGCAACGGTCTAATATCACAGAATTACCAGATTCAATTTGCAAGCTGAGACATTTGAGATATCTTGATGTCTCACATACCAATATCAAAGCATTACCAGAATCCATCACCAATCTCTACCTTTTGGAAACATTAAGACTCACTGATTGTTTCTGGCTACAAAAGCTTCCCAAGAAAATGAGAAATTTAGTTAGCTTGAGACACCTTCATTTTAATGATAAAAACCTAGTGCCGGCTGATGTGAGCTTCTTAACACGTCTACAAACGTTGCCAATCTTTGTTGTGGGTTTAGATCATAAAATTGAAGAGCTGAGATGTTTGAATGAGCTAAGAGGAGAATTGGAGATATGGTGTCTTGAGCGAGTGAGAGACAGAGAAGATGCCGAGAAGGCAAAACTGCGTGAAAAAAGAATGAACAAATTGGTGTTTAAATGGAGTGATGAAGGTAACAGCAGTGTTAACATCAAGGATGTGCTGGATGCTCTACAGCCTCACCCAGACATAAGAAGCTTAACAATTGAGGGTTACTGGGGTGAAAAGTTCCCATCATGGATGTCTATGTTGCAGCTCAATAATTTGATGGTGCTGAGATTGAAAGATTGCAGCAACTGCAGACAACTCCCAATACTCGGATGTTTTTCTCGCCTTGAGATTCTAGAGATGAGTGGAATGCCTAATGTGAAATGTATAGGCAATGAGTTCTATAGTAGTAGTGGCAGCACAGAAGTACTGTTTCCAGCACTAAAAGAACTCAGCCTGTTGGGTATGGATGGTCTTGAAGAATGGATGGTACCGTGTGGAGAAGGTGATCAAGTATTTCCTTGTCTTGAAAAGTTGAGCATTGAGTGGTGTGGCAAGTTGAGAAGCATTCCGATATGTGGTCTTTCATCTCTTGTAGAATTTGAAATTGCAGGATGTGAGGAACTGAGATATTTGTCTGGTGAATTTCATGGCTTCACGTCTCTTCAGTTGTTGAGCATAGAGGGTTGTCCAAAGCTGACATCAATTCCAAGCGTACAACACTGCACAACTCTGGTGAAATTGGATATAGATGGCTGCCTTGAGTTGATATCAATTCCTGGTGATTTTCAAGAATTGAAATATTCTTTGAAGATATTGTCGATGTATAATTTGAAATTGGAAGCTCTTCCGAGCGGACTACAATGTTGCGCATCTCTAGAGGAATTGTACATATGGGATTGCAGGGAGCTTATCCATATCAGTGATTTACAAGAATTGTCTTCGCTTCGAAGATTAGAGATTAGAGGTTGTGATAAGATCAGCAGTATTGAATGGCATGGTTTACGACAATTACCTTCTCTTGTTTATTTAAAAATCAGTGGGTGTCGGAGTTTGAGTCATTTCCCAGACGATGATTGCTTAGGCGGCCTCACCCAACTGAAGGAATTGGCCATAGGTGGTTTCTCAGAGGAGCTGGAGGCTTTTCCTGCAGGAGTTTTAAACTCATTCCAACACCTCAACTTGAGTAGATCCCTTGAAAGACTGGAGATATGTGGATGGGATAAACTGAAGAGCGTACCGCATCAACTCCAACACCTCACTGCCCTTGAGAGATTGGAAATATGTGATTTCAGGGGAGAGGGATTTGAGGAAGCTTTGCCAGATTGGTTGGCCAACCTTTCTTCTCTTCGATATCTTGGGATTGATAATTGTAAGAATCTTAAGTATCTGCCAAGCTCAACAGCCATTCAACGCCTCTCCAAACTGAAGGGATTGCGGATTTTGGGGGGATGTCCACATCTCTCAGAAAATTGTAGAAAGGAGAACGGCTCTGAGTGGCCCAAGATTTCTCATATCCCAACAATCGATATAGTATAGAGGGTACAAGTGTAAGTTGAGATTTTAGCTAAATTCTTGAAAATATGATAATAATTGGTTCCACTAATTTAATAATCGCATTCATTGAATATACTTACTGTACAGGTAAGTTGGGATTTTAATTTTTTATGAATAAAATAGTTTAATCAAACATTTTTATGAGTATTCTCTTTGACATCCAAAATTGTGGTCTGACAGAGCTTAGAGGCCTA
The DNA here is from genome assembly GCA_007827005.2 of Populus simonii. Classification (NCBI taxonomy): domain Eukaryota; kingdom Viridiplantae; phylum Streptophyta; class Magnoliopsida; order Malpighiales; family Salicaceae; genus Populus; species Populus simonii. The sequence continues at coordinate 79,034 of VJNQ02000393.1, forward strand.
GATCTGCAAACAGGACTTTTCACACTAAGACATATGAAAGCTACTACCAGGAACTTCGATGCGGAAACCAAAGTCGGCAAGGGTGATTTCAGTTCTGTTTACAAGGTAACTGCATGTTTAATGGTTCTGTCCTAACTACATTCTATAAGTTAGCCGTAGAAAATAGCTATGGAAATAGGTCATATGTTCCCCATAAACCTTTTGGATTCTTTCTAGTTTTAGATGTAGTAAGGCAAATAAAGAAAGCAGTGCAAACTATTAATTGCTAGCCATAAGTTTGAGGTGGGAACTTTTAATTAATGAACACAGCGTTCACTATCAGATGGAACTGTGTGATTGCAGTGATGCTGCTTTCCTCAAAGTCTAAGCAAGGAAACCGTGAAATTGTGAATGAGATAGGAATGATATCTGCACTGCAACATCCAAATCTTGTAAAGTTGTGTTGAAGGAAACCAATTGATGCTTGGGTACGAGTACATGCAGAACAATTGCCTGTCCCGTGCTCTATTTGGTGAGTTAATTTCTTCCTTCCATCAGAAGCATTTTGGAAAAAAGGTATTTTGTTTGGCTTTAAAAAAGTGAATGTCTTTTATCTTCTATAATTTACAGGGAAGGGTGTAAAGTTCTGATTGAAACTGGACTGGCCTATCAGGCAGAAAAATTGCCTGGGAGTAGCTAGAGGTTTGGATTACCTCCATGAAGAGTCAATAATAAAAATTGGGCATGGGGATATCAAAACAAGCAATGTGTTTCTTGATAAGGAACTCAATGCCAAAATTTCTGATTTTGGTTTGGCAAAGCTAAATGAAGATGGACAGTACCCACATCGGCACTCGGATTGCTGGAACCATGTAAGTTCTTCAATGAGAACATTTATATGTTTTTTAAACCAGGGCTGAAGATGACTATATTTTCAAGAATGAATCTTGGTATGTGATTTTGTGTCAACTGTCTTGCAGTCATATCTCCATTCTCCAATAGATGCCCCCAAAATGCATATCTTGTAAAATGTACCTTTTCCATGATCCTTGAAGTGGTAGGTCCAAAGCTTTGAACCTGCAACTTCTTAGTTGCAAATTTTTACCATTTTCTTTGTTTGTTTGTTTATCACCTTGTAGAATGATGGAAAAGGATCCATATAGCTGAACCCAAATAGTTTGGGATCGAGGCTTGGTTGTTGTGTTGCTGTGTGTGATCATTTCACCAGACAAAAGCCCTTGCATTTACAACCCTTGATCATTTATATTATCGTAATCAAATAATGGCTGTTTGAGAATGAAAACAAGTGAAAACCATGGATTGTGTAGCGAGTTTAACCACCTTTTTTTTTTCATTTGTCAGTGGTTATATGGCTCCTGAGTATGCAATGCGTGGCTACTAAACTAACAAAGAAAATGTTTGTAGCTTTGGAGTTGTTGCTTTGGAAATTGTAAGTGGTAAGATCAACAAAAACTACAGGCCAAAGGATGAGTTTGTTTACCTTCTTGACCGAGTAATCTTATGCTGTCTAGCATTCTCGTTCATTCCTTGTTTGATGCTCATTGGAAAACATTTGATTGCAAAACATCACATTGTATCTGTAAGTGAACTGGCCATCCTCGTCTTTCTTGTCAATTTTGCATCATTGCATGTAGTGTTTCCTCAAATATTCAAACTATCCATCCTCATAATCTGTCTAAGACAGCCGTCTCGTTTCCTAATCTTTTTTGGTTCCTGCCCAACTTGTATCTGCATTTGTTGTTATACTCATTTTACAGTATTGAATACATTATAGCATCCTTATTTGGATTTATCTGGGATTCTACCAGGCCTATGTTTTGCAAGAGAGTGGAAGTCTTTCGGAGGTGGTAGATCCAGAATCGGGGTCAGAGTATTCTTCAGAGGAGGCTATGGTGATGCTAAATGTCGCTCTCTCAAGCACCAAAGCAAATTCTTGTGAATCTTGTTGCAGCTGATTAGCCTATATGATGTAGAACAGAGTTAAAGCTGCAAAGAGAAAGGGAGTGAATGACTCTGGCAGTACCTGATGGAACATAAAATGATGCTTATGCAAAGAGAAATTGGACATATACATTTGTCAAGCAGAATGTTTGGTGCATCCATTATTGATCATGTAGAAAGCATCAAATCCTTATCCGAAAAACATGGCCAAATCAATTTTTTTTGAAGCTTAATTATTGAGGACAGACACAAATCCTGTTTCATTTCAATTAATCAGTTGTAACGGATTCGGCATAATTATTGCTAAGATATTTCTTTTCTTTCCCATCAATCCTTGAGACTTCGTATCATTTTTGCCAAGCAATGACAGAAGAACATGGTGTTGTAAAGGATTCATTAAAAACAAAATTTTTAAATTTAATAAAATAATTAAATTGTCCTTGTATATATTATTTAGTCTCTTCCTTCTTACCTTCTCTCCTTTCTTTTCTCTCTTTCTCTCTCTCCATCCCTTCTTTCCCTCTGGACATTAACAATCATTTATCAAAACTCATGCTCAATTTTGGAAAACTCAACATTATTTCTCCTAATTTTGCCAAAATTTGTCGAAAGTTTGGGACTTTGAAATTAAGTTGGTGTTTTGGTGAATTGAGATTTTGATTTTTACCAAAAATATACATTTCTGAATTAGAGACTTTGAAATTCAGCAAGTGAATGGCAAAGTGATACAATTCATACAAAAACATCAACTATTTTGTATTGTATTTCTTTCTTAACATTTGAGAATTCAATTTTTATGAAGTTATGTATATTTCAGTGACTAAATTGAAGTTTCCACCATATCTTTTATGCCCATATTTGCATCTTCTGATGAGTTAATTAACACATTAAAGAAAGAATATATAGTCCTGGAAATACTATACTGAGCATAGATTAATTAATCAACATCTGGTTTCGAAGAGATAGCATACAAGAAATCAATATCCCTGACGAATAAATCCTTGTAAGTGTGGATGTCATTTGTTATCTGGGCTTTGCCCTTTCCTAAATCAATGAATTTTGTTACTGTTAAAAAAAATAAAAATTAATGGTAGCTTGACATACTTATGGAATCGACTGAACCATATTCACCTAATCCTCAGAAAAAAATGTGTCGAATTGTCAAGAACAGCAGAATGTTCTGCCTTTTGTGATTTGTTTGAAATGACTTTTCACCTGCTTGATTCTGCCACGAGATGGTTTAGCATATGTATTAGCTAATATTGTCCATGCTTCCTTTGATGTTTGTGCTTGAGCAATGAACGACATGATTGTGAGTGAAAGAGAACCAAGGATATCTGGCATTGAGAAGTAATTGATCCTGTCGGATCCACAGTGTGTGTGCTGTTCCTGGAATAGTTGTTGCTGGACAAGGATGTGATCAGTCAATGAATCCATTGAGATCATATCCTATGAAGAGAGTCTGGAATTGAAGTTTCCAGGTTTTACTGGTGTTTGGGCTGCTACATTGATGGTGATCAATGTGCTGTGAGATTCATTTGTGTTAAGGATGGGGGTGTTGACAGGCATTGGAAGCTTGGAGGAAAAGAGAAGAAAGGAAAAAAAAACGGTGAAATGAGAGAAGAATAAGATTAGAGCTCTGATACCATAACGAGTAAGATTGAGAAAAGCTTGTTTATTGTATTCATCAATCAGGTATATATACAATAGAATAAAGCAGAGCTGACAGAATTGCCTAAACTTAAGCTAAAATAAAAAATACTTTAAAAACAACATCAACACAGAATTTACAGTAATGGTTCGTGGAAGATGCTGCCAACCAGCATCAATCAATCAATTAGTATTTCACATGCAACTTTCTCTGCTTAATGTTCAACGCATCTCATCATATTCCAAAACACACTTCATTTCGTCTTTAAAATTTTTCACAACTAATTTTGTAAAAGTTTTAATAGGAAAAAAAAAAAAAACAGTAGAAGAGAAGAGTTATAGAAGAAAGAAGAGTTAATCTTAGTGCTTCTTTAGACACAGTTTATTTTAAAACCAAATACCATGCCGACAGAGGCTTCTGTGGAATTTTCTTAGCCTTGGCATGACAAATTGACAGTAGTGGTTCGTGGAAGATGCAGCCAGCTACCGTCGATCAACTAGTGTTTGGATAGCTGGAAAAGAATTCACACTTGCTAGGGTGCGCTTTCTATCTCCAAGTTAGCTATGGCTTCCCGTGTATCTTCTACAAATGGTTGTGCAACAATGTGATGCATGCAGGAATAATATTATTTGGTTTGTAATGGTTTTATTTCTTAAATAAATCAAAGAATTGAAGTTAATCTCTTTTCTTTTTCGTTTATAAAAAATCGATTGGACTATATCCGGACCAGAGTATTTGAGCAACCAAAACAAAAGTACTGGAACTTTGAATATTGGGAAATCTGGCATTTCTTCCATTCCAAGCAAGATAATGACTAAGGGAAAGCATCTCTCTGCAATTTCTTATTAGCAAAATTAATTTCAGTAGACCAGATTGATCGAACTTGTATCCATGCTCTCCTGACTACTTGGAACACCTTGCTTTAATACATCGCGAGATCCAGATATTTATCACAAGCTGATGAGCCCGCTTCTTTGCCAAAAGCAGAGAGTAAAAGCATAGCCAGGGTCTGTTAAGCCAACTAGCTAGAATTCATGTGTTGAAATACAAAAAACTACAAGGAAAACGAGAGATCACACTAAAGCGGATATAAGAAACTGTTGAAATTGTTCTTATTACAAGGCACACTTATCTCTGTACATATTTCATATCTTTATACAACCCGAAACCATAAGTTTAGGCAATCAAGGATATGTAACGGAAAGAATAAACTGATCCTAAAATCATGGGAATACACAGATATGGTATGGACATGAATGGTGACAGCTATATTGGAGGTGGCATTGCTGTGATTGCTTTAGTTTCCTTAATACGCCCCCGCAAGAACGGGCTACCATCAGTTAGGCCGATCTTGTCTCGTAGAAAATCTGTTCGTTGTCTAGAAAGCGGCTTGGTGAATAAATCAGCAAGCTGATCATGAGTATGAACATGGCGAACATGAAGAAGCTTTTTTTCTACAAAATCACGCACAAAGTGAAGATCTATTTGAATATGCTTCATGCGTGAGTGTTGTATAGGATTAAAGCTTAGCTGAGTAGCTCCCAAATTGTCACAGAGAAGTGTAGGTGAGTGTAATAAAGAGAACTTCATCTCGTGAAAGAGAGAAAGCAACCACATGGACTCAGCTGCAGCAGTGGCTTGGGCCCTGTATTCAACTTCGGTGGATGACCTAGCAATGGCACGTTGTTTTTTTGAGCTCCATGAGATAGGGGTTGAACCAAGAAAAATAATATAAGCTGAAATAGATTTCCTGTCATCCAAGGAACCAGCCCAATCAGCATCCGAGAAACATGTCAAGACCGGAGTTGAAGTGTGCCTGATATTTATGCCATGAAAGATAATGTTCTTGAGATAACGCAGCAGTCGTTTGGTGGCTGTCCAGTGAATCTGTGTTGGACGATGCATGAATTGTGAGAGTTTGTTGACTGCAAAACTGATATCAGGACGAGTGAGGCTGAGGTATTGCAATGCACCAATCACTCGTCGATATTCTATGGGATCAACTGGTGAGGAACCATCTGCCAGCTTCAAAGGAACTGAGACAGAGAGAGGAGTTGTGACATCCTTAGCTCCATCCATACCAGTTTTAGCAAGCAAGTCGTGAATATGTTGATGTTGATTTAGAAACAAGCCATCTGCAGTAGGGATAACTTCAACGCTAAGGAAAAAATGCAGGGGCCCCAAATCTTTGATGGAGAATTTCTGGCCAAGCTGTGTAATAATACTTGTAACAAATGTCATATTGTTTCCAGTGAGGATCAAATCATCAACATAAACGAGACAAAATGCAAGTATCAAACCATCAGAAAACACAAAGAGAGATGAATCAGATTTAGCATTGATGAAACCAAATTCTAAGAGTGCCATTTTGAGAGCAGAATACCAAGCACGAGGTGCTTGTTTGAGTCCGTATATTGCCTTTGTGAGACAACAGACGTGATGTGGATGTTCCAGACTCTTGAAGCCAGGCGGTTGCTGCATATAGACTTTCTCAGTGAGATGCCCATGAAGAAACGCATTGTTTATGTCTAATTGCCTGAGGGACCATCCTTGCATAATTGCAATGGTTAAGACAACACGAATTGTCACTGGTTTGACCACTAGACTGAACGTCTCTTTGTAATCCAAACCTAGTCTCTGATGGAACCCTTTGGCTACTAATCTAGCCTTAAACCGATCAACCGAACCATCGGCATGCCTTTTGACCCTGAACACCCATTTACAACCAACAATATTACACTGGGGGGGAGGTGGAACGAGATGCCATGTATTGTGAGACAACAACGCAGTCAATTCATAGGACATGGCAGTGCGCTAGTTGGAATCAGTGAGTGCTTCAGAAACACTCGTAGGTTCCAAGCAAGGGGGAAGAGGGTGTTTAGTGACGACAAAGGATTTTTTTGGTTTGTAAATATCATTCATGGAACGAGTTGTCATTCTGTGGGTGCGCACGTTAGTGTGCTCAGAAACATTAGTAGCAGACACTTCTAATGGAGGAAGATGGCTGGAAAGTAAAGTAGGAGAGCAGGGAGTACTTACCTGGGAAGGAAGAGATACAGGGGAGGATCCATTCGTAGACGATGGATAGGCAGCAGTACCCAGTTCCAGAGATGTTGTTGGATGAGGAGAAGGGAGGGAGACAAGTGGTAAGGAAATTGGAATAGAAGAGTCTTTGGTTGCTGATGAAGGTGAGATGAGCATGGAGTTGATGGAGGATGATGTCTCAAAAGGGAAAGTTCCTTCATGGAAAATGACATGTCGGGAGGGAAACAGCTTTCGCGTTTTTGGCTCAAGACAGAGATAAGCATTTTGAGAAAGTGAGTAACCCACAAATGTGCATGGTGTGGCCTTGGGTTCCAACTTATGTTTATTATAAGGTCTTGTTAAAGGATAACATAGACAGCCAAATTGCTTGAGTTTGAGATAATTTGGAGTTTGTTGAAACAATTTTTCAAATGGGGATTTATTGTGCAGGGTAGAAGTGGGCATTCGATTTATGAGGTAGGTTGCACATTGAAAGGCGTATGGCCAGTATGAAAGGGGCATGTGAGCATCTGTGAGTAATGTGAGACCAGTCTCAACAATATGTCGATGACGTCGTTCAGACATACCATTTTGTTGTGGGGTATGGGGAGCGGTTGTATAATGACTGATGCCATGAACTGATAGGTAGGACTTGAGACTGATATATTCTCCACCATTGTCAGAATAAAGACTCTTGATTTTGGTATTAAATTTATTTTCCACAAGATTTCTAAATTGCGGAAAAATTGTTTGAACTGTTGATTTATGAGTCATAGGATAGAGCCAAGTGTATTTGGTATAATGATCAACAAAAATAAGATAATATTTAGAGCCATCAATACCAACGGCATGCGATGGACCCCAAACATCCGTATAAATTAGATCCAATGGAGCAGTGCTAGTGAGACCATGATTATTAAAAATCTGTCGATGGGCTTTATTTTGAGAACATGAAGAACAAAGTGATAAGGATCCATTCTTATTTGTGGGTAAAGAAAAAGTGTGAATTAAATGATGAACCAATTTGGACGATGGATGGCCAAGTCGTTTGTGCCAACCATTGGTGGTGGTACGCTCATGGACATAGGCAACAATATTTTTTGGAGGTAAATCTTCTGGAAATGGGTACACACCGTCTTCACAATCGCCTTTTAGTAGTGTCACCCCCGTGATCCGATCCTTCACCAAAAAATAAGTAGGATGAAATTCAAGATAAACATTATTATGTTTGGTGAAATGATGAACAGAAATGAGGTTTTTCTGAATTGTAGGAACTCAAAGAGTATTACGTAATTGAAAAACATGGTTAGGCGATGCAATAGATAATGAACCAATATGAGACACAGGCAAACCTGAACCATCTCCAATAACCACCTCATCAGTACCATCATATTCAGAATTAATTGTCAATTTTGAGAGATCAGTGGTCATATTATGAGATGCCGCGGAGTCAACCAACCACTTTTGTTTTTTCTCTTGATTGGATACTGCACAATTTGCAGTAAATTCAGCAGAAGGCATTTTTGGGCAATTTTTAGCTGTATGGCCCACTTGATCACACCATTGGCACTTAGGCTTGAATTTCCTATAGCCAGAAGGAGAAGGCCAATTTTTGCTGGACCAATTGGTGCTCTGAGTCTTAAGAAAGAAAGACTTATTACTTGGTTTATATTGCCCCGTTCCTTGCCGACGAGAGTAATTGGCAGTGGGAATAAAGTTGACTGCCGATTGAGTCTCCAACCGTCGAAGATAGCTTTCATGACCTACAAGAAGATCATGCAGATCTTCAAATTTCAGAGAGGTGTCACGAGCACGAATGGGTGCTGCAATTTCTCTGAATTCGGGACCCAATCCATTAAGGATGTAGAGGGTTAAATCATCATCTGAAACGGGATGATCGATAATTGCAAGTTCGTCAGCAAGCATTTTAATTGCTTGAAGGAACTCAGTAACGGTGCGATTTCCACGAGTGCTCAAGGTTAAATCTTCCTTGAGCTGCATCGTTCATGTTCTAGATTTTCCAGCATAAAGGCGGGTAAGTGCTGTCCAAGCCTCATGAGAGGTTTTGTATGAAGTAAGAAGTGGGGTGATATTTGTTGAGGTGGAGGCAAGAATAGCATGGAGGATAAGTTTGTCTTGGCGAACCCAGTGGGAGTTCGCGGCTATGGAGGCAGAGTTGGTTGTATCAATGGCAGGACATACTTTTGAACCTGTGACAAAATCAATGATATCATAACCGATGAGTAATGCCTCAAATTGAGCTCTCCACTGAGGAAAGGTGGAAGGGGTGAGTTTTGCGTTGATGGTGGTGGCAGTATTGAGGGTGATGATAGGTGAATCAATGGTAGATGTAGAGATGGCAGCCATGTTGCAGAAGAAAAAAAAACTCGTTAGAGATTATTGCTCTGATACCATAAAGCGGATATAAGAAACTGTTGAAATTGTTCTTATTACAAGGCACACTTATCTCTGTACATATTTCATATCTTTATACAACCCGAAACCATAAGTTTAGGCAATCAAGGATATGTAACGGAAAGAATAAACTGATCCTAAAATCATGGGAATACACAGATATGGTATGGACATGAATGGTGACAGCTATATTGGAGGTGGCATTGCTGTGATTGCTTTAGTTTCCTTAATACACACAGAGACTACATCTTCCAGTATCAATTCTGTTAGATTAAATGATAACAATCCCATAACGCATGTCTACAAAATCACTGCTTTAATTTTCCAATAATCTCAAAGTACGAAACCATAAAAAAAAAGCTGAATGACCGGTTAAGATTTAAAGATTTCATCCTATGTGTATCTCCTTGGATCGAGCAAGTGCAAAAGCCAAACGGATCTGCAAGTTACAGTGCGCCAGAACGTCAGAGACCTCTCAAACAAGGAAGGAGATAGTTTTATCCATGCTAGCTGCAGACCCCAGTACTGAAGTATGTTATTTCTGGCCAAGTGATTTTCTTTGGAGTTTCTATCTTCATTAATTCATTAGACTCGAGGATTTAAAGCAGTGCAACGTGAACTCGTTGAATAGTTAGTGTGAATAAATAAAGTGCAGCATCTGTCATGATAATTGCATATGTTCGATCTGATAAATGCATTTTGCCTTCGCAAAAAAAAAAAATCTCAGCACGCGTTTTCTTCAATTATGGAAAAGAAATTATCTTTTTTTTTTCTGAGAAGAAATAATGATCCATCTTAAAGGCCTTCAGATTTCAACACATGAAGGGATGCATACATATCTCAGGAATTAACAATGGTGGAGGGATAGCTTTTAATTGCCACTGATTTCTTGACAAAACGCACCGTACTAAGCTGTCGTTAAGCCGCTACTAATGCGCACCGTTTCAATAAATTGTAATTCTCATTACTGGGAAGGTTGTCAAGTCAGCACCGTCTTCTGCTCTGCCTAAATATACCGGCAGTTGCAACAGAATGGGCATGCAAAAAATGAATGAGAACTGCTGTGGATTCCCTCTCTTCTCCCCGTCTTTCTCTCGCTCCCTCTCTCTCCTTCTCTGTCTTCAACACAGATTGGAGGATTCTTAATCGGGTTGTTACCTCTAGATCGTGATCTTATACAAATGTGATGTATGCAGGAATAATATTGGTCTTTAAATGGTTTTATTTCTTAAATAAATCAAAGAATTTAAGTTAATCTCTTTTCTTTCTTGTTTATAAAAAATCTACTAGACTACTTTATCCGTCCCAAAGTATTTGAGTAATTAATATTTGAATACAAAAGATACATATTTAAAAAAAACTCAAAAAAAACATACAACCTGTTTAATACATTTAACTGAGGGTCTATTCCATAACCCTATATGCTTTTCAACTAAACCAGTCATTTTCCCCCAAAACTCAAAAATTAAACAGTCTTCTTGAAATCTAATTCATAAAAAAATAAATAATAAGACTTGATAATAATAAACTAAATAACCCTCAATTATTCATCAAACCAATATGAAAAAACTAATATTATAACTAGGTACCAATCTAGAATTTTAGTAGATTTTTAGGGGTCAAATTGGAGGATCAAATAGAAAATGTCATAAATTCATAACTATACTGGAAGTTTGCCCATAATTCATCCTCAATTTTGTCCATAATATCTAATTATGCTGGAATTTTTATCAAAATTTTAGAAGTCAAATTGTAATTTTCTCAAATTAGAAAACCAAACTGAAAATGTTATAAATTCATAACTATACTAGAAGTTTGCCCATAATTCATCCTCAATTCTGTCCAAAATTTCTAATTATGCTCCAAGGACCATTTTATAATTTTTCAAAGTTCGGGGACTAAACTGTAATTTTCATAAATCATAATTTTTATCTAAAATCTTCCACAATCAACTAAATAACTCATTACCCGTAACAATTTACCCATAATATTCAAATCAATTCATAAATATTACATTAAATATATTTTCTCTTACTGTCTTTTCCTTCCTTTATCTTTCCCTCATTCCTCTTCTTCTTCTTCTTTTTCTTTTCTTCTCTCTTGCTGGTTCTCACTCTCAAATTTCATATCCCTTTTTCTTTTTCTTTTTTCTATTTATACTTAAAAAAGTTTTCTTCAATTACCACAATACTCCTTATTCATTTAATCTACTTTTAAACCTTTTTCTATTCTCTTTTATTTTCAAAACATTACATATTGGAACTTTGAATATTGGGAAATCTAGCATTTCTTCCATTCCAAGCAAGCTAATGACTAAAGGAAAGCATCTTTCTGCAATTTCTATTTCGATTGAACACCATAACCTCTTAGCAGCAGGATGGATGAAAAAATAAATCATATGTATCCATGCTCTCTTGACTGCTTGGAACACCTTGCTTAAGACATCAGGAGATCAAGATATTTAATATGAAATTCAACACAAGCTGATGATCGCAGTTCTTTGACAAAAGCAAATAGTAACAGGAAAGTCATTAGCGAGCCGAATTGCTCCTCTGATGTGGGACAAAAAATAATAAGAATTAAAGCAAGAAAAGAAAGAAGCTAAGAAGAAAAGGCTAAGAAAAAAAAGCAAAGAAAGAAAAGAAAGGGAATTGGAGATATGCAAAATCTGTAAATTTTCATTAATCATCAAAAGTCCCTTAACATTTAGAAAAGTAGGGTATTAATACTAAAACCCTAACTAGAATAAGCGATTGGGCTTATGACCCACTAAATAAAATACCCAACAATAATTAAATCAAACCCAACGAATAAAGCCAAATTAATAAAACTCAACTAAAAGTTCATATAAATTAAACCCAAAAATAAGCTAAAGCCCAATTTATCAATGGTTTGGGCTATCCTTCATCGTCTATGATTATACGTGTGCGTAAACAATGTTTCTGGTTCGGTGTCCCCATCAATTCTCCCAGGGTTGGAAAAACTCGACCCCGTCCAGTATAGGTCAAGGCAGCTCCGATAATGCTCTCAAAGATAATGATCAAGCTGTTTTGATGTCTCTCTGATAATCCAAGTATAGTCTGAATCTGGTCGTCGAGGCCATATACTGGGATTTGCTGAAGTTCATCATCCCTGGTAAAAACAACTTGTGCATTCAAAGTAGCATTAATATGTTCCTTTTGTGCCAAAGATATGGATAATGAGATAGGGGTATCAAAAGAAGCATCAGGGATATGTTGTATTTTATAAATACTGAGGTCTTTTATGTTAAAAGTAGAGCTAATATCAAAGTTTAATGGCAATTTAATGACATAATTATTTGATTTAATCATTTGCAACACTTTGAATGGTCCAGCACTACTTACTTGCAATTCATGATCGGTTTCCAAAGGACACCGTTCAAGTCTAATCTGTATCATGAAATAATCTCCAACATTAAGTGCATCATGATACTTAAGTAAATCAGCTCGAAATTTGTGTTGTTCATTACTTGCTTGAATTTGTTTCATAATCTCAATATGAAAATTATGGACTCTACATGGTAATGACTCAGCTGACTTAGACATCCTATCGTGAGGAGATATGGGAAGGTGTTTTATAGGCTTATCAGGTTTGTAGCTATGAACACTAAATGGTTGAGGGTGTGGAATGAGACAAACATTGTTTGAAACCTGTGTAGATATGGTATGGACACAATCAAGTAAACTAGGATTATCTTCATCTTCCTCATCACGTGCATGAGGTAAGGGGTCAAGAAGCTCAACATGTTGCTCTAAATTTATGATGTGCTGGACACCAAGCATGTGGGGTGAGGAATCAGGTAATTTAGGAGGACTAATATCATGAGACTCTTCTAAGACCATACTTATCTCTATAGGTGATTCCACTGAAGAGTTCCCTAAAACTTCCTCTACCATTAAAGCAGACATATCAAGCTCTTTCTTAACCTCATTCTCAAGCTCACGTGTTCTCATTGTGTTAGGTCCCTCTTCTTGCACATCCTCGTCATCTAGGTCACTAAAATCCTCAAGATTTGGCTCATACACTTCAACACTACAATATTCCTCTTTACCTATATCCTTATGTTTTTGGATGACTAAGGGTTTAGAGGTACAATCTAAAGAGATATGACCAAAACCTAGACAATTAGTACACTTAACCATTGAACTCACCTTAGACACTTCATTAACAACTCGTTTGCCTTTATCTTTCTTATAAAGTTGGGAGTTACTAGGATTAAGTCTGTGAGATGGAGCACCTAACAAAGAATCACTACTTCTGAATTGGGACCTAATAGGGATACTATAAGAGTCATGACGATTCTTCCACTGATTCTTTGTGACCAACTTGTAGTCTTTAACTAAGGTATAAGCTTGGTTAAGGGTAGATACACCTTGAAATACAACTTCTCTTCTAAGATCATCATTTAAGCCTCTACAAAATCTACGCAAAGTCATGGCTTCACTCTCTCTTACGGCACATCTAATCATGTAATCGTTAAACTGCGTTATATACTCATTGATAGACTTGTTCCCTTGTCTTAGATTGTTTCATTGGTCTAAGAGTTTATTCCTATAAGACTGGGGTAGGTATTTCTCCTGAAATTTTTGTTTCATTTTGATCCAATCAGTTATAGGAGGTTTACCTCTCATCTCTAAACAATCCTCAACATCTCTCCAATAAATTTTAGCTTCATCAATGAGCATCATCTTAGCAAATCTAACTTTCCTATTATCAGACAAGTTATGCCACTCAAAGAATCGATCCATATCACGAATCCACATATCAAATATCCAAGGGTCATGACAACCATCAAAAGTGGGGGGTTTTGTTTTGTTAGGACTCAAGACTCGTTCATCAAAGTCATCATGTTTAGAGTAACCTAAATGATAGTCATACTGGTGGCGCTCAGAGTGAACTTGTCCATAATGATTGTTCTTGTGATATTTATTGGTCTTTGAGTGTCTTATTCGAAAACTCTCTTGGGGCTCAATTCTTTTAAACATGTTGATCACCTAAGTTTACAGTGCCCTTTAAATGGTCATAAGAACATCACTAAGGGTTAAGTCTACGGTAAGTGTAAACTTAAGCTTGGACACTAGATGATCATAACACAAAAGCATGCAACACTCACTTAGAAATGAAATTGAGATCACAAATGGTTCTTGCAAGTGAAGTCACAATACAAAAATAAAGCTAATCCTGTCTTTTTTTTTCTTCTCTTTTTTTTTAATGTGGAGATTAATCAAGAACAAATTACACTAATAAAATTGTAAGCATATAATACTAGATTCTTAAGTGTAAATGATTAATCAAACACGATATCACAAGCAAGAACTCATAATTATCAAATAGAATAAGATATTAGCTATCACTAATGAAAGAGGTTGATGAACAAAAATTAACAATAAAAAATGCTAGGTGAGAAATTTTTTTTTTGGGAATTTTCTAGGCACAAAAGTAATATTAATAATAACTTAAATGACAAGTGAAAAACCAAGAAACGTAAACTTCAACACATATGGGAGAGTGATTCACTAACTAGAGTGCTGGGAGGAAGCTGGAATTTGCTGGAGCTGGCATGGCAAACTAGATAAATGGACTGCTGACACGGCAGATGACATGGCAGGATACGCTGATGTGGCGGGGTCTGTTGACGTGGCAAGAACTAATGCTGTGGCGGCTGACGTGGATGCTCTGACGTGGCTAGGTTAATTATTTTACCAGCTTTTGTTTCCTTCTCCTCTATCTCCTTAGGTTGTGTTGCTGGCAGCGCACGCGTGACTGCTGAAGGCGAGGACCACCGCGGTCTGTTGAAGATGGTGGTTGCCGCCGGTCAGTTCTACTGCTCTGTCGGTCGCTAATAGTGGGGGGCGACGATGGTACTGTGGACGGTCGCTGGCGTTTAAGAGGACGACACTGGCTGAGGCGCTGCCTTTGTTGCTGTAAACCCGAATCGATGTTGGCTGTGATGGGTGTTGTGGGTAGCGGCGTCTGGTGGTTTGTGGTTCTGATTTGGCTGCTGAAGCCGCAGGTCTGCTGTGGTTCTGTGGAGGCGCCGCTAAAATGGTTTGGTGTGATCTATCAGCGGCGTGGAGAATGGCCTCATGTAGGAGAATCTGTCGCCGTGGGTATTGGTGTGACCGGCGTTGAGGCAGAGTTTCCGGTCGGCATTGATGCACGCTGTAATCGGCATCTTCCAGATTTGTTGAATATTACGGCGGAGGGGAAGATGAACAATGTTTTTTTTTAATCAGAACAGTAGGTTTTTTTTTAACAGTGAACAATTTTTTTTTAGATCAACTGGATCTAGGGTTTATCATAAACATTGTGGGTCGTTTAATTGTAAGAACAATTAAAACCCTAGCTCTGATACCAAATTTGATGCGGGACAAAAAATAATAAGAATTAAAGCAAGAAAAGAAAGAAGCTAAGAAGAAAAGGCTAAGAAAAAAAAGCAAAGAAAGAAAAGAAAGGGGATTGGAGATATGCAAAATCTGTAAATTTTCATTAATCATCAAAAGTCCCTTAACATTTAGAAAAGTAGGGTATTAATAATAAAACCCTAACTAGAATAAGCGATTGGGCTTATGACCTACTAAATAAAATACCCAACAATAATTAAATCAAAACCAACAAATAAAGCCAAATTAATAAAACTCAACTAAAAATTCATATAAATTAAACCCAAAAACATAAACTAAAGCCCAATTTCTTAATAATTTGGGTTATCTTTCATCGTCTATGATCATACGCGTGTGTAAACAATGTTTCTGGTTTGGTATCCCATCATCCTCGGCAACATCATTGTCATGAAAATTGCATATGTTCGATCTAACAGTAGAATCAATGGTTGAATAAAATTTGTATAGTGGTTTCGAGGAGACAGTGAAAATAATAATTGCATAATGGACAAACAAAGCCCCTTTGTATGGTAGTTTCCAGGAGACAGTGGGAGTAATAATTGCATATTGGACAAAGAAAGCACAAGGGACTTGCCCTATTGTTTTATTTCTTTAGAGTAAACGGGTAACTATCTATTCCTCCTTCATGTTAATCAATTAATTGCCTGTGCTTTCCTTTATGAGATCAGCTTTTACTGACAGACTAAAAATAAGTTTGCAGTTCTGATTAAATTAAAACAACAAAATAGGATTTTTCCTTTTTTATGCTGATATAGGAAATGCGTAATTTCCCCAAGTAGCATATGTGTATCCATGCTAGCAGCTGACCCGAGCAGTACTGTTATTTCTGGCCAAGTGATTTTCTTCGAAGTTTCGATCTTCATTAATTGTTCTGGCTTTTTAATTAAAAAAGTACATAACACTGTTGTTTTAGCATCTAACAACAGTAGACTCAAGGATTTGAAGCAGTGTAATGTGAACACGTTGAATAGTTAATGTGGATAAATAAAGCAGAAAGTGACATAAAGTTTGGTAGAGGACAAAGAAAGCACAAGCAGAAAGTGACATAAAGTTGTAGCTTCCTGCCAATTTCTATTGCAATGACTTTAATATATTTGGTGTTTGATTATCAAAAACAAAAAAAACATATAGGCCCCATTACTTGTCTTAGGCTGGACCACAGGTTAAACTTTCTCGATCTGCAAAAAGCTATGGAAAATTACCAAAGCACCCTCTTTTCTTTTCATTTCCATTTCACATTCATTTCTCATTCAATTCATCCTAAGTTACCAAAGCTTGATCTCTCTCGATATACCATTGACTTCCTAATTTCCCTCACCAAATTTCTTAAACCTGTCTCATGGTCTGTGCTTCCTTTTCTGATTGAATCGAATCTTCTGGTGTTCAACATCTTTTCTGCTTGCAAGGTAAATCCTGATTTATTTTCTTGTTTTTCTACCACAAATTTTGTTTCTACACCTATTTGTTTTGGCTCTTCCAAAACGAAGTGGAACTTCAATTATCATCTCTGTCACACAGCGGCAAGGGCATTCTTTTGAAGACACAATATCATATTATCAGACCAGAAGGTATATATATATATATGCAGTCTTTTCCTTTGCTTAGTTCTGTTTTGGAGATTTATCTCCTTGTCTTCCATGGAATGTAATCCTTATTTTAGTATTGTCTCCAAATGAATGAATTTCTTATTTTTCCCTCTGCAGGCCACAGAAGAAAAGGGAGAAAATGGTTCTGCCAAAGGGTCCATTTTGGGAGTATGTTGAGGAGATGACTGATGAAAGTAGGCAGTGTAGGTTTTGTAAGCATTTATTCTCCAAGCTAACACCGATAACCAGGTTCAAGCATCATTGGTCAGGAATTCGAAGGGGTGGTGCTAAATTTTGTGACAAAGTGCCAGAACATGTTCGAGAAGCAGCTTTCGCTGCTGTTGATGGTCCTCCAGAAAAGAAACTTAAAACCACAGCTACGTCAAGCAATGATGGGGCACACAATACAATTTCAACTTCTTTGCTAGAACAAAACATTCAAGTTGGAAATGTAGTGACCGATGTAGAAATGGAACCAGAATTGTATTTTCCCTCACCTGGAGAACAAGAATTCGTGCAGACGAACATGAGAAATTTTCAGCTTGATCGGGTTTCTAGTTTTCCTAGAGACCTGATCCCTGGTGAACAAGTGGAGCAAGAGTGTGAAAGAAATACTCAGGACAACTTACCTTTAACCGTGGAGGATTATAGGATTGAGGGCATGATCACGGGATTGAACCAGCTTCTTGTGAGAGGTGGCTCTCCTGAGAGGCTTACAGTTAATGAAGATGAGCCTAGAGGAGATTCGTCCCAACCAGGAGGTCTACAGTGTCTTGGCCTCCAGAGAAATTATGATCAACAATGCTCTTCCTCGGTGAGCAATGATGTCAACAATGATTTATGTCCTTCAAAAAAGAAACATAAGGCTACAGCAGGCTCAAGTAATAACGAGGTCACTGATGTAATTTCAGCTTCTGCACAAGAACATATCAATGAAGTGATGGCACAACTCCGTACTCCACAAGTGAACATGGTTGGAGACCCGGGGCAACCTGTTGTGAGAGACAGCTCTCGTGAAGTTCTTCAACGTAATGGTGATGAGAGCGGACAAGATGTGTTTCTAACTGAAGAACTAATAGGTGGAGAGTTTGATAATAATAAGAATGCTATCTGGTCGTGGATAATGAATGATGAGGCCTCATCGAGTATTGGCATTTACGGGATGGGGGGTGTTGGCAAAACAACATTGCTCACACATATCTACAATCAGCTTCTACAAGAACGTGGCACTTTTCCTCATGTTCACTGGATCACGGTATCGCAGGGTTTTAGAGTTTATAAATTGCAGAGTCTTATTGCAAAAGACATTCATTTAGATCTTTCAAATGAAGACAACGAGAGGAAAAGAGCTGCAAAACTGTCAAAAGCATTAATTGAGAAACAACGGTGGGTTCTCATTTTAGATGATTTGTGGAACCGTGTTGATTTTGATGAGGTGGGAATTCCTATCCAAGTGAAGGGATGCAAACTAATTCTTACAACTCGATCATTTGAAGTTTGTCAGCGGATGGTCTGCCAGAAGACAATCAAAGTGGAGCCTCTTTCAGTGGAAGAAGCTTGGGCTCTGTTCATAAAGATACGTGGATGTATTCCTCCAGAAGTGGAAGAAATTGCAAAATCTGTGGCAAGTGAATGTGCCGGTTTGCCTCTTGGAATTAAAACAATGGCCGGAACCATGAGGGGAGTGGATGATATATGTGAGTGGAGGAATGCTTTAGAGGAACTGAAACAATCAAGAGTTTGGCAGGAGGACGTGGATGAGAAGGTATTCCAAATATTAAGATTTAGTTATATACACTTAAAGGAGTCAGCACTGCAACAATGCTTCTTGTACTGTGCATTATTCCCGGAAGACTTTGAGATCCGTAGAGAGGATTTGATAGCTTATTTGATTGACGAGGGAGTGATAAAAGGGCTGAAGAGTAGGGAGGCAGAATTTAACAAAGGCCACTCGATGCTGAATAAACTTGAAAGAGTCTGCCTATTGGAAAGTGCTGAGAAAGGGTATTATGATGATAGATGTGTCAAGATGCATGACTTGATTAGGGATATGGCCATCCAAATACTGCAAGAGAACTCTCAAGGCATGGTTAAAGCAGGTGCACGGTTAAGAGAAGTGCCGGGTGTAGAGGAGTGGACAGAGAATCTTACAAGAGTTTCACTGATGCATAACCAGATTAAAGAAATTCCTTCCAGCCATTCACCATGTTGTCCCAGCCTTTCAACTCTATTGTTATGCGACAATTCACAGTTGCAATTTATTGCAAATTTATTTTTTGAGCAGTTGCATGAGCTCAAGGTTCTTGATCTGTCTCGTACAAATATCACAAAACTACCTGATTCTGTCTCTGAATTGGTGAGTCTCACTGCGTTACTGCTCGATGGTTGTAAGATGTTAAGGCATGTACCGTCATTAGAAAAGCTCAGGGCACTGAAGAGGTTAGATCTCTCTGGTACTCGGGCACTTGAAAAGATTCCTCAAGGCATGGAATGTCTATGCAACCTGAGGTATCTTAGAATGAATGGATGTGGTGAAAAGGAGTTTCCTAGTGGGTTGTTACCTAAGCTCTCTCACCTGCAAGTCTTTGTATTGGAGGAGTGGATTCCTCCTGCTACCAAAGATAATAGAAGAGGACAACCTGCTCCGGTAACAGTTAAAGGAAAGGAAGTAGGATGCGTGAGGAAGTTGGAAAGTTTGGTATGCCATTTTGAAGGTTACTCAGACTACGTGGAGTATCTCAAATCTCGAGATGAAACCAAATCACTAACCACATACCAAATTCTTGTAGGACCACTGGATAAGTATCATTATGGTTATGGTTATGGTTATGATTATGATTATGATGCCTGCAGAAGGAAAACAATTGTTTGGGGTAACTCGAGTATCGACAAAGATGGAGATTTTTAGGTCATGTTCTCGAAGGACATTCAACAATTGACTATTGATAATAATGATGATGCAACAAGTTTATGCGATGTTTCCTCTCAAATAAAGTATGCAACTGATCTGGAGGTTATCAAGATTTTTAGTTGCAATAGCATGGAGAGCTTGGTTTCATCTTCTTGGTTCCGCTCTGCTCCACTACCATCTCCATCTCACAACGGTATATTTTCTGGTCTTAAGACGTTCATTTGCTCTGGATGTAGTAGTATGAAGAAGTTGTTCCCTCTTGTCTTGCTGCCAAACCTCGTAAATCTAGAAAAGATTATAGTTGAAGACTGTGAGAAGATGGAGGAGATAATAGGTGGAACAAGACCAGATGAAGAGGGGGTTATGGGTGAAGAAACCAGCAGCAGCAATATCGAATTCAAACTCCCAAAGTTAAGAAATATGAAATTGAGAGGATTACCAGAACTGAAAAGCATTTGTAGTGCAAAATTGATTTGCGATTCTATCGAATTAATTGTAGTAAGAAATTGCGAGAAGATAGAGGAGATAATAAGTGGAACAAGATCAGATGAAGAAGGGGTTAAGGGTGAAGAAAGCAACAGCTGTAGCATCACCGATCTCAAACTCACAAAATTAAGGGGTATATCATTGAGTGAATTACCAGAACTGAAAAGAATTTGTAGTGCAAAACTGATTTGCGATTCTCTCGAATTAATTGGAGTAAGCAAATGTGAGAATCTGAAGAGATTGTCAATTTGTCTTCCGTTGCTTGAAAATGGCGAGCCATCTCCTCCCCCTTCTCTTAGAAGAATGTATATAGAACCAGAAGAATGGTGGGAGTCAGTAGTGGAGTGGGAGCATCCTAACGCTAAGGATGTCCTTCGTCCCGTTGTGAGGTTTTCGTCTCGGAGCCCTTAATATAATATTAAATTAAGAGTAAGCATTGTTGTTTTAATTGGATTAAGCTTAAGCTATGTGTCCTCATTATTGTGATTTTAATAGCGTAACAAAACTCCCACAAGTTACAGGTTTTGCTGGACATCTTTCATTATTGTACCTCACTACCATTATTAACATTCAGTAATATTAATTTCTTGTAATACTGCCTACTACTGTTCAAACGTTTCTGGCAACTCGCCTATAGTTTCAAGCATCCAATTGATTTCTTGTAATACTGCCTACTACTGTTCAATTCTTGTACCTCCCACAAGAAATGATTGATTTCTTCAGACGCATCTGCAGCGGAATGTGCAATGGTGGCTTCCAAACTGAGAGATGATATCTACAAGATCTCCATAACCTCCAACTACAGTCACCAGAAAAAGCAATGGGGGAAGCACAAAGAAAAATATTACTGTGTACAATCCTATGCTCATGGTTATGAGTTTAATGTTTAGTTATGTCGATCCTGTGTTTATTGTTATGAGTTTAATGTATTAACTCAGGTTGAAATAGATAAAAAAAATTTAAGTATGAATGTGAAAAATCTTAAATATTACTGTGCAATAATACTACACTATCAAACAAGTAAAATGAGACACTGATCAACACTTGAAAAACATCAAATATCAACACTTGATCATGCATGTTTGGCGTATGCAAGATGTTCCGTGGCAAAAAAATCTAGTGAGAAATTTATGAAAATG
Source organism: Populus simonii (assembly GCA_007827005.2). NCBI lineage: Eukaryota > Viridiplantae > Streptophyta > Magnoliopsida > Malpighiales > Salicaceae > Populus > Populus simonii. Next base: position 100,612 of record VJNQ02000393.1, read on the forward strand.
TAAAAAAAAAAAAAATGTTGCAAAAAGTTATTCTAAATTAATACATACAATGCGTATGTGGAATTTTCTTAGCCTTGGCATGACAAATTAACAGTAGTGGTTTGCGGAAGAAGCCGCCAACGACCATCGATCAACTAGTATAGGTGAGGGGTAGTATTAAAAATAATTTTTAAAAATTAAAATATTATTTTTTAAAAAATACGATCATTATTTTAATTTCAAACATCCCTGAAGAAGTGTCATTGCCATGATAAATTTGACAGTAGTGGTTCCAACTTCCAACTGCAATCAACCGATTAATAATTGCGAGGGAGTGATCCTCTGTTTTAAGGTTGAATGTATCTCATCATTCCACAAGACACTTCATTTCGATGCTGATTGGTTATGAGTAAAAGTTTTAATTTTTTAATTAATATTTTCATTTATTTTTTAAGATATATGGTGATGGTATAAAAAAATAAAAAAAAAAAAATTTTCATATATTTTCAAATAAAAAATATTTTTAAAAATATCTTTAATATTTCACACCATACTTTTCTCTATTCGTGCTCAATATTTTTTTATTTTTAAATATTTATATTTAGTAATAGTTTTTTTTTCATTATGATTTAGGTATGGTTGTGAAATTCATGATAATATATTGGATATTTAGTTTTTTTCCATTCTGGGTCATTTTTTATTTGTAATTCATATGAATTATTGGTTATTTAGTGATTTGGGATAACCTAATCAAGTCGTGTAAAGTATAAATTACATCGCGGCTTGAAACGTAGAAGAAAGGTCAAGCAATATCCTTGTGGAATTCTTCTCATTTCCATCGCGGCTTGAAATAGAGAGCCCAAATAAGCAAGGGTAGTCTTGGAATGGTCGACATATAATTTTATGGCTGAGGTGGAAAATGCATGTTAGGCCTTTGCAAGATGTTCTCTAGATACAACGAGTTGCTAGGGAAGATTACGTTCAATGTATCTCATCAGTCCAAAACACACTTCATTTCACAGTATCCTTTTCATGGATACAATGAGTTGCTAGGGAAGATTACGTTGTTCACTGGTAATTTTTTTCCCATTTCACTAATATAAAACGAGAGCCTTGAAGAAGTGGTTGATGTAAATTTTCCTTGTTTTTATTGGATTTTTTTTGTGTTATTTTGAATTTTAAGTCAATTTTCTTTTATTTTTAGGATTTTGATCCCATAGTCTATTTAAAATACATATGAGTTTCTCATATGTGATCTTACCAAATCGAACCCACCAACCACACCTCATAAACAGATGAGTTTCTCACCAAACTTGACACTTTCATGCATCAATGCTTTGGTGTCTTCTCTTTTGATCTTCGTTGTTGAAGTTTTCCCCTGTTCAGACATGAAGATGTGAATCACTATGAGTTGAAGGCACCACATCCAAAAATGGCTCACCCTTGGCCAGACCACTTCCCACTGCAAGTAGCCATGGGTGCAGCGGGTGACGATGCTGAGGCCAAATTAGTGCACAGAAGTTGGACTAATGGTACCCTTAATTTCTTAGGCTTCCTACCAGTTCACAGCCCCTAAATAAAATCTTCATCAACATTACACGTGCTGGAATTCTCGTAGGCTGACATTATTAGCTATAAAATGATAATCTTGTGGATGATCATGTGAAATTACCCTAAACTGAAAAGAAAAAAAAGTCATTCAAAGTAATTACAACAAATTCTAAATTTTTAACAAATTTGTTATATATCGAGATGATTTCTTATCTTTAATAAATAGATCCATTTTAATAATACATTGCAGTTAATTTATCCCTAATTTCACAAATCAACTCGTAAATACTTGTTGCATAGATAGTTCACATATGCAAGCCAAACACAAATAAAAATTCTTTGTCTTGAGTTTTCTTATTCCAGCTTCGAAATTCTTATTTTGATTAGTAATGTAAAAAAGTAATTATTTTTGTTAGATTTATTTTTAATAGTTTTAATATACTAATATCAAAAATAAATAATAAAAAATCTAAAATAATTATTTTAATATTAATTAAAAAATACTTTTGAAAATGATCACTTGGCATTACTTTACCAAAACAAACTCTTAATACATATATTAGATTCCACGTGGATTTCCAGCTAATATGAAAAAACAACGTCAGCCAAGACATCATCAAGAAGAGCAAGGTAAAACAAAACTCATCAATTGGGTCCCTACTATATGAAACAAATGAAAATTTAGAAAACCTATTACGGAGAACTTATCATATACATAGTGTAATTATCTTGTGTAGTGTTTTCCACCATTACTATTGTACACAACCCTAAACATACATACATATATATATATATATATATATATATATATATATATATATATATATATATATATATATAAAGGATGGCTGCTACATACGCATCTATCACTATTTCATCATCTCTTTCATTCATTAACTTGGTATCAGAGCAGACTTGGTATTTCTCTTCCTCATGGATTCTGCAAGCACCCAAAATATGGACTCTCACATGGCTGCACCGGTTTTCTCCTCTGCTGCACCGGGCTTCTCTCCTGCTGAACATAATCTTCCTTCTGATTGTGTCTTCTCTACTTCTGCTGCAACAATATCAGCTGCTGTTGCCATTCCTTCCTCTGGAAATAAATCAATCTCCCTTGACGTTCATTCTTCAGCTGCAGCCATCAAAAACACCACGGCTATTACCTTCCCCAACATCAACTCTGCTGCAATGGTTCCTTCCTCAGATTTCACAGCAGCAGCAAAATTCCCTCACATGATTGTTCCTCTTTCAAACACTCAACAAATAATCTCTCTAAAACTATCAAACACAAATTTCTTATACTGGAGAATGCAGATGAAACCTTACCTGTTAGGCCAAGGTGTGTACTCCTATGTTGATGGTTCTTTCCCATGCCCTCCTGCGTATATACCATCTGCTGATATGGCCTTGTCCACCATTAATCCATCATATCTGTCATGGAAACAGCAAGATCAATTGATTATAAGTGCCATTCTGTCATCTTTGTCTACTGAAGTGTTACATCTTGTCGTTGATTGCCAGACATCTCATGCATTGTGGACGACTCTTACCACTGCCCTTGCTTCACCATCTAATTCACGAATAATGCAGCTTCATGGTTCTTTCCAAGACTTAAGGCAGAATGATAGCACTGTCAGTGCTTATTTGCAGCAAGCTAAGATGCTATTTGATGAGCTTGCTGCTGCCGGCAGACCACTGTCCATGGAAGATTTTAACCTCTATGTATTCCGTGGATTGAGAGGAGAGTTTCGGGATCTAGTTACCACCCTCTCCACTAGAGCAGAACCTGTTTCGTACACTGATCTACACAGTCTTCTTCTCACACATGAGTTTCTGCATAAAGCTTCTCTTCAACCTGTTGTGGCAGCCCCACTGCTGCCAACACCATCTCAGCCTCCCTCAGCCTTCTTCTCACAGCGTCAGCCATGGTCTCCAGGTAACCACTATAACCAAAATTCTGGTCGCAGGGGTCGCTTTCGTGGAGGATGGAAGACTCATAATCGTGGCTATCTCAATCATGGTTCTCACGGGTATAACTCTGGTCAGAATATTCACAGTAATGGTTTTGGGTCTGGACAGTTTGCTGGACAGAATTTTGGGCAACAAGGAAATCGTTTTGGGGGCTCCAGTCAGTGGTCAAATTCGCGAAAAATAAAATGCCAACTCTGCTATAGTTTTGGGCATTCAGCGCAGCAATGCCCCCAACTATCCAATCATAATACGCAAGCCAATGCTAATCTGGTGTGTAATACTCAATCTGAAAATACTCCTATTACTTGGTTTCCTGATACAGGTGCTAATCAGCATGTGACACCCGACATTTCAAATATGGCGAGCTCAGAACCTTATACCGGCACTGATCAACTACATGTTGGAGATGGTAAGGGCCTGACTATCTCTCATATTGCTCATTCTAAAATCCACGCACCTAAACGTACATTCACTTTATCCAACATTCTACACGTACCTCACATTAAAAAGCCTTTGTTATCTGTTCAGAAGTTCTGCTTAGAAAATAATGTGTTTTTTGAATTCCATTCATTTGTGTTTTATGTTAAGGACCTCATCACCAAGGAGGTGCTTCTTTCCGGTCATAGTAGAGATGGTCTTTACATTATGTCTGAGTCCTCTGCCACCTCGTTGCCTCAAGCTTTCTTGACTGCACGTCGATCCACTTCTGCTGATGTCTGGCACCGTCGACTTGGGCATCCTAGTTCACGGATTTTAAGATTATTAGTATCAAATAAAAAAGTGTCATGTACGTCAAAACAATTTCATTTTGACTGTCAGGCTTGTCCTTTAGGAAAATCATCGCGTCTGTCTTTAGGACCCACGGGTCACAAAACGTCGGCTCCTCTTGAATTAATTTATAGTGATGTTTGGGGACCTTCCCCCATGTTGTCCTCTGATAGTTTTCGGTATTTTGTTATATTTGTTGACGCCCATACGAAATATATTTGGTTGTTTCCGTTAGTTGCAAAATCTTATGTTTTCACTATTTTTCATCAATTTCAAACTCAAGTTGAGCGTCAGTTTTCTGTTAAAATTAAATCTGTTCAAACAGATTGGGGTGGCGAGTATCGAAAATTAAATACATTTTTCAAATCTATTGGCATTCACCATCGTTTGATCTGCCCACATACTCATGAACAGAATGGCATGGTTAAACGCCGACACCGCCATATTGTTGAAACCGGTCTTACGCTTTTAGGTCAATGTAAAGCCCCTCTAAAATTCTGGTGTTATGCATTTGAAACTTCTGTTTATTTAATAAATCGTATGCCAACTCTTGTTCTTAATTACAAGTCACCTTTTGAATGTCTTTTCCGGTCGGCTCCTGACTATAGTTTTCTTCGTACTTTTGGGTGTCTCTGCTTTCCTTTTCTTCGTCCTTATAATGTCCATAAACTCGATTTTCGTTCCTCTCCGTGTGTCTTTCTTGGTTACAACACCTCCCACTTAGGTTATCGTTGTCTCGATTTATCTTCCAATCGTATCTATATGGCCCGTCATGTCCGATTCCACAAACACACTTTCCCTCTAGCAACTTCTGAACAAAATAACTCTCCCTCACCATCAACCACCAGCACATTTCTACCTCCACTATTTCCCACACTCCCTCAGCCCTCTTCTTTTTTATCACCGTTTCCTGCCTCTGTTTCCCCTGCCCCACCTACATCCCCTGCACCAGCCCCTGTTTTGACTCCAATTATGAGCGCTAGTCCGCCCCTTTTATCTCCACATGCATCTCTTTTTGTTGATCAGTGTCCAGGTACAGGTGTGGCTCTAGCATCTCATCCTGCTTCACCAAAATCAGTAGCGTTGCAACAGCCTTCTCCCGTGTTGACTTCCCCACTGCTGCACACTTCCTCTCGGGCTGGTTCAGACTTGGCCAATTCCCCAACAGGTCTCCCTACTGTTTCTCCTCCTGCATTGAATTTAGTCATTGATCTCTCGCATTTTGATCTTCAGCAGGTCTCAGACAGTGATGTTTCAGCATCTCCTCCTTTAGCCCCTCGCCAGCACACCATGGTCCTTAGGCCACGGAAAGCCAAGACAACTAATATCAGTGTCACCTCTGCTCTGGAGCCTTCCTCTTCCTCTACTCATGAACCGTCCACATTCCAGGAGGCACAACGTTCTTTGCCCTGGAAACAAGCTATGCAAGAGGAAATCCAAGCTTTGCATGATAATGGTACATGGACCCTAGTCCCATACCATTCCTCTATGAACTTGGTTGGCAGTCGATGGGTTTATAAAATCAAACGGCGTGCCGATGGTAGTATTGAGAGATACAAAGCCCGGCTGGTGGCTCGGGGGTTTACTCAGCAAGAGGGGATTGACTATTCCGAGACATTTAGTCCTGTAATCAAGCCTACAACTGTCCGGCTAGTACTCACAATTGCTATCTCGAATGGGTGGTCGCTCCATCAATTGGATGTTCACAATGCTTTCCTAAATGGCATCCTTCAGGAAGAGGTATACATGGATCAACCCCCTGGTTTTGTTCATTCTGATTTTCCTACTCATGTGTGTCGTCTTCATAAATCCTTATATGGTCTTAAGCAAGCACCTCGGGCCTGGTACAAACGATTAAGTGATTTTCTGCTCTCTATTGGTTTCCAAGCCTCCAAGGCCGACACTTCTCTGTTCATCTTCTCTTATGGTGGTGCTCTATTTTATTTACTTGTGTATGTTGATGATATTTTGTTGACTGGGAGCAATTCTGAGTTACTCCACAAACTGATTAATTTACTGAGCTCAGAATTCAAGCTTCGGGATTTAGGTATGGTGCACTACTTTTTGGGCATTGAAGTAAAACCCACCTCTATGGGCATTCTACTGAGTCAACAGAAATATGCTACTGATATCATTAGACGAGCAGGTATGTCATCCTGTAAACCGGTTGACACTCCTTCATCGCCTTCTTCTGCATTGACCACCCTGTCAGGTTCCCCGTACTCTGATTCCACCAAGTTTAGACAGATTGTCGGTGCTTTACAGTATCTTACCTTTTCCAGACCTGATATCTGTTATGCTGTCAATAAGGTATGTCAGTTTATGCATGCTCCCACTGAGGACCACTGGGTGGCTGTTAAACGTATTTTACGGTATCTTCAGGCTACAACATCTTATGGTTTACATGTTACTCGAGGATCTCCTCTATCCCTCCATGGCTTTACTGATGCAGATTGGGCTGGCAGTGTTGATGATCGGAAATCTACTGGTGGTTATCTGGTATATCTCGGGAATACTCCTATCTCTTGGAAATCTGGAAAACAACGTACTGTTGCTAGATCCTCCACAGAAGCCAAATATAAGGCCTTAGCTGATGGCACCGCTGAAATCCTATGGATTCGTTCGTTATTGTCAGAACTCCAGCTTTCCTCTCCACCTATGACTACTTTGTGGTGTGATAATTTAGGGGCAACGTTTCTGTTAGTAAATCCTGTCTTTCATGCTCGTACTAAACATGTTGAGGTTGACTACCATTTTGTTCGTGATCGAGTTGCTAAGAAGGAGATTCAAGTCCGGTTCATCTCTTCGAAGGACTAGCCGATGTCCTTACCAAACCTCTATCGTCTACACTGTTTGCGTATTTTCGATCCAAGCTTCTAGTGGAGTCTCCCCAGCTTGAGGGGGCGTATTACGGAGAACTTATCATATACATAGTGTAATTATCTTGTGTAGTGTTTTCCACCATTACTATTGTACACAACCCTAAACATATATATATATATATATATATATATATATATATATATATACAAAGGATGGCTGCTACATACGCATCTATCACTATTTCATCATCTCTTTCATTCATTAACTAAACCAATAATAATGAAGAATTTATGTGTGATTTTATTTTTAGGATTATTTGTTAAAGATAATTTTTTTATCCACTAGATTCAGGTCTTGTTTCGAAAGATAGTTATTTGTGTAGGTGAGAAAGTTCAATTTTGGAATCTGAAGCTCTCCATTATGGATCTGAATTGCCTTCATTACATATTTTCTTGGTAAATATACTTTTAAAAAAATCGCGATTAGTTGTAATATTGGGAAAGAATTATATTGAGCTGATTTACATTTATTTATTGTATTCAAAAATTAAAAAAAAAAAATATGTCACAGCAATTCTGGAAACCAGGCACCGAGAAACCCCGCATCCTCGAAGATGAAGAAGGCGGTGTCGTTTTCTTTGCCCCCTCTCTCTTCCGCATCCTCCTCTTCCTTCAGGTTTGGATATGCAGGTATTGGAAGTCAAAGGCAGAGATTGATTTTTAAGCTGATGGGAATACATTCAGCAGATGGAAAATTCTAAGGATGCATTGGAGTCAGGACTCTTAATTGCCAGTATTATCCAAGGATGACTACATACTGCATGCTTCTAAAACAAATGAAAAGTACCAAGTTATTAAACATAAGCTATCTTCAACTACCAGATCTCCTGGCTTTAATTTAAAAAAAAAGAGTAATAATCCCAACAATATGGAAATCACTGTTGTCACTTCCCTTTCTTTTATGAAAATTTAATTTATAATTGGTTTGAGTTTCGAATAGAAAGATTTGCCAAAGGAAAGGTTTTAAATTCTGCCTTCCATGGACTCTTACCATCTGTTTTGAACTATGTGTTTGAGTTGCTTGTAATCTTCAATGAATCGACATATTCGAGTTGTGAATAGTATGGTTCTAACAACCAATGGAATTTCCATTAGCTTCCCTAAAAAGTTTCAAACCTTTTTACATTGCCTGAATAAGGGTTTCTTCATACAGTCTGATTCTTATTAGTTTGATTGCGTGAATTTAACTAGCCTTTATCTGAAAATTTTGGGAGGTTTAGAATTGAATGATAAGGAAGCACAGGTCATGAGAAAGGTTTAAGAGATTTGGTGAGGGAAATTAGGGAATCGATAAGAAATTAGGCTTAGAGGAAGACTAGCTATTAAAGTCATTGCAATTTGCAGGCAACTTTATGTTTTTTTACTCTAAAGAAATAAAATAGAGGTGCAAATCCCTTGTGCTATCTTTGTCCTGTATGCCATGATTACTCTCATGGAAACCACCATGCAAAGTTTAAGTCACTTTCTGCTTTATTTATTCACACTAACTATCCAACGTGTTCACATTACACTTCTTTAAATCCTTGAGTATAATGAATTAATGAAGATAGAAACTCCAAAGAAAATCACTTGGCCAGAAATAACATACTTCAGTACTGGGGTCAGCAGCTAGCATGGATAAAACTATCTCCTTCCTTGTTAGAGAGGGCTCTGACATTGCTTCCCATCTGGCACACTGTAACTTGCAGATCCGTTTGGCTTTTGAGCTGTGGACTCCCCATCACTTCAACTGATTGTTGTTTGTTTGACCACAAGATATTGATTGTCTAGGGAAATTCCAAGGACGCATTGGGGTCGGAACTTTTAATTGCCAGTATTATCCAAGGATGATTACATAGTGCATGCTTCTAAGACAAATAAAATATGTCATTTAATTTATTAGTTCTAAGTCATTAAACATATTGCTATTTCGTGACCATTCCAATTTTCTTGCTGCTGCTGTTGTCCATTAACTCTCGTATTTCTTGACTTATCTGTCAGTAAAATGATTAATGTTTCTTTCAATTTTGATGCCTGCACAACGTATCAGGATAAATACAGCATTAGTGATGCGATCCAACCATCAAAGAATCCATTGGAAGTTCCAATTAGTCCAGTTACTAGGTTTAGGGTCAGCTAAGAAGTTCAAAGAAGTTTTCAATGGACTTCTTCAGAAGATATGGGCTAAGGTGGACTTCAAAAGGATTTGTAATAATAAAGAGCAAGCCTTGATTAATCTGATTCATGTTCAAGAGGGGCTTGTTGGTAGAACCAAGACCATTACACAAGGATTGGGAGAAGAATACTAGATTCGGACAGTTTGACCTTTTGTTACTCTTTTAGTCATAACTGGAGCTATAGATATATTTTTTTATGTTATTCAAGTTGTTCTGGAAACTAAACTTCCATACCTTTCCAATGGTATATGGCACGTCTTCTAATTCATTAAGACGAGAGAGAACCATCTATTTTAAGTTGAACTTTTGCTGCTGCTCCCAGACAGAATGCGAAAACAATAAATTTGTCTTATTTAATTAGTTGGGCTATCAAACTTAATTTATTTTGAGAGGAGACATTTTATTTAGGTCTTAGACTTGTTTATTTTGTTTATTTTAATTAGTTTGGGCTAGTTTTAACTTGAGTTGATTATTATTTAAATTAGACTTATGTGAAACCCATTAGGAAAACTAGGGTTTTGGCTTGGAGTTTAAATACTCTTTAGGAATAATTTTAGGGCAGACTTGTGATGATATTTTTAGCATTGTAGCCGACTTTTTGGTTGCTCAATCTTGGTTCTTGATTGAACTTTCAACTCTTTAAAGAACTGACCATTTTTTGTTGTGAATTTATACTTTCTTTGCTCGTCTCCAGGTGTAAGCATTGTGATCGAGTTGGTTTATAGTCTTGTTGCCTTTGAACAAGTCTTCCATTGTGATAAACTCATTCAAATATCAACAAACTTGGATTAAATTAATTTTAAAATCATGAATTCCATTAAATTTTGCTAGGGTTTGTATCACTTAGTATTGTGCTGACAAGGGTTTGAAAAAGCCTCTCTATACCTCTCCACGTTTGAACAAGGGAGAAGTTCTATATTTAGAAACACATTCATGCAGGCACTCCCTCTTATTTATTTTTTTTTTTTTGCTTTTTAACTTGAAAAAAATATGTTAAAAAATAATATAAATCATAAAAACACTAAATCTACATAAGTTTTTGTACATCACAAACTGATTTTGGAGCTTAAAAAAATTCCCTTGTGAAATAAATTAAATAAATATGAAGTTTCAGTTTTCTTCATCTTATGTTCTTATTTTTTGAGAGGGTCCTTGGCTACTAGAAACAAGAATCACACCCCTATGGGTTCAGTAGCTTTATTCAGCCATGCCATCTCAGATTCATCCAAATAAGGGGCCAGAATATCCCTACATCTCCCATGGTAGCTGTTACGCCAATTTATCTCTTCAGGACCAAGAAGGGTCAAGTCGATCATCTTCGTTTGATATGGTGCCCATGTTTTGTGCTCGAAAGATAAGTAGCCCTATTGTCACCAAAATTGAATTTTGTATCGGCCTCCTTGACGATAAGCACATTCTCCAATCTTATCCCGAAGTTCCCATCCTCATAGTATCCAGGTTCATCTGTTACAGTCATGGAAGCTAATTACGAGCATGTGGTCTGTTACAGTTCACCAAAATCCTTCATGTTCATATAGGTATGATCCAATACCATGACCAGTGCCATGGTCATAATCAAGAGTCCAAGACCATCCTTCCATAAAGGAATTCGAGCAAGAATGTCAAGGGCATGACCGTTAGTTCCGTTGAGAAAACAAGCATTACCCAAAGCAATGTGACCCTTGAGAACCTGGTTCGGTGGAGACGAAGTTGATGATGGTGTGCTGGCTAGCCAATGCTACCCCCTGTTTCTGTTCTTTGTTTTTTTTTGGTGTTTTTTGATTTTTTATCTATTAAATATAAATTATATCTTGAGAATTCATCTAATAATTTAAAATATTAAATTAAAATAATTCTTTGACATATTCAATCTGATAAATACATTTTGCCTTAAAAAAAAAAAGGGCAGCACGCGTTTTCTTCAATTATGGAAAAGAAATTATCTTTTTTTTTTTTCCTGAGAAGAAATAACGATCCATCTTAATTAAAGGCCTTCAGATTTCAACACATGAAGGGATGCATACATATCTCAGGAATTAACAATGGTGGAGGGATAGCTTTTAATTGCCACTGATTTCTTGACAAAACGCACCGTACTAAGCTGTTGTTAAGCCGTTACTTATGCGCACCGTTTCAATAAATTGTAATTCTCATTGCTGAGAAGGTTGTCAAATCAGCACCATCTTCTGCTCTGCCTAAATATCGTGGCAGTTGTAACAGAATGGGCATGCAAAAAATGAATGAGAACTGCTGTGGATTCCCTCTTTTCTCTCCGTCTTCTCAATCTTTCTGATTCCACTGGGTTCAACACATATTGGAGGATTCTTAATCGGGTTGTTACCTATAGATCGATCGTGATCTTATACCAGCTTTGTGATGTATGCAGGAATAATATTGGTCTTTAAATCGTTTTATTTCTTAAATAAATCAAAGAATTTAAGTTAATCTCTTTTCTTTTTTGTTTATAAAAAATCTACTAGACTACTTTATCCGTACCAGAGTAGTTGAGCAACCAAAACAAAATTATTGTGTCACGATATAATTCTCGAAAGACTAAAAAAAAACCTACAACTTGTTTTTAATACACTTAATTAAGGGTTTATTCCATAACTCTATATATTTTTAAACTAAACTACTTATTTTTTTTTCAAAACCTAAAAATTAAATAGTTTTCTTGAAATCTAATTCATAAAAAAAAAAAGTAAGACTCGATAATAATTAATTAAATAATCCTTAATTATTCATCAAACAAATCTGAAAAGGCTAATATTACAGCTAGGGACCAACTAGAATTTTAACAGATTTTTAGGAGTCAAATTAATTAGAGGACCAAACTGAAAATATCATAAATTCATAATTATACTGGAAGTTTGCCCATAAATCATTCTCAATTTTGTCTATAATCTCTAATTATGCTGGAATTTTTGTTAAATTTTTAGCGGTCAAATTGTAATTTTCTCAAATTAGAGGGCCAAACTGAAAATGTCATAAATTCATAAATATACTGGAATCTTGCCCATAATTCATCCTCAATTCTGTCCAGAATCTCTAATTATGCTCCAGGGACCATTATAATTTTTTCAAAGTTCAGGGACTAAACTGTAATTTTCATAAATTGAGAGACCAAACTGAAATTTCATCATCTTCAACCTTAAACCCAGATTTTTTCACAGATCACCTCCTGATTTACCAAAATCTCTAACTCAAATTCATCATTTAAACAGACCATAACTCAAAATCATCATTTTTATCTAAAATCTTTCAAAATCAACTAAATAACTCATTACCCAAAATAATTAACTCATAATATTCAAATCAATTCATCAATCAACTCAAAACAAAATCTTCAAAACCCTAATATTCAACAAAACAGTAAATCAAAGCTAAAAAAACACATTTATACACATCAAAATATAAATATTATATTTTAAATTTATTTTCTTTATCTCTCTTCTCTTTTATTTTATCTTTCCCTCTTTCCTCTTCTTCTTCTTCTTTCCCTTTTCTTTTCTCTTGCCGCTTCTCACTCTCAAATTTCAAATCCCTCTTTCTTTTTTCCTTTTATTCATACTTAGTAAGGTTTTATTCAATTACCACATTAATACTCCTTATTCATTTATATATACTTTTAAACCAATTCAAAGGCTTTGTTGCCTTTTTTTCTGTTCCCTTTTTTTTCAAAACATTACACACTGGAACTTTGAATGTTGGGAAATCTGGCATTTCTTCCATTCCAAGCAAGCTAATGACTAAAGGAAAGCATCTTTCTGCAATTTCTATTTCGATTGAACACCATAATCTCTTGGTAGCAGGATTGATGAAAAAATAAATCATCTGTATCCATGCTCTCCTGACTACTTGGAGCACCTTGCTTAAGACATCAGGAGATCATCTGTAATAATTGCATATTGGACAAAGAGAGCACAAGGGATTTGCCCTATTACACAAGAAATAATTATCTAGTCCTCCTTCATGTTAATCAATTAATTGCCTGTGCTCTCCTTCACGAGATCAGCTGTTACTGACAGACTAAATATAAGTTAGCAGTACTGATTAAATAAAACAACAAAAAGGAAAAGGGTGAAAGACAACTTGCTTACCTTTAAGAGATGGTTCCTTTTTTGTGCTGATATTTCCCCAAGTAGCATATGTTTATCCATGCTAGCAGCTAGGGGTCTGCATTTTCAGTTCTGATTTTGGGTAAAATCAATAAAAAAAAACTGAAATTATTTTTTTAAAAGTTTCTGAACCGAACTGAAAACCAATTTGAGTCGATCATGTTAGGTTTAGTTAACCAGTTTAAACTTATTTGTCTTATTTTTATTTTCATAACTTTATGTTTATTTTATGAGAAATCATAGCTTTTCAACCAGCTAAACCAGCTAGGATAATATTTAAAAATCCAACTAAATATTCAATTGACCAGACCATGTTCAATTGTTGTCCTCACAAAAATTTTTTTTACTAGTTTGACATAACAATCTAAGGTTACATGAGAAATAAAAAGAAAAAAAAGATTAAAAGCAAAAGTAAAAGTAAAGAGAGGGATCTCTTTCGTCTCATCCCGTCAGTAAACATTACTTTCTTCTGGCCCGAAGTCCCTTAGTTGAGTGCCGCTTTGAATCTGAAGGAAGGCAGTGGTAGATACTTCCTGTACTGAGTGCGTGCCTTTGATGGAAGAATTAAAAAAATTAAAATCAAAAGTGAAGAAAAGTGTGAATTTGATAGGAGAACAGAGGAGCATGGAGCAGCAGGAGCTAACAATTCCTAACAATTTTGGGATGTGAATATAGAGGAAAATCAGAGAAAATAGAGATGCAGAGAGTAAAAGGAGTGCGGCTGATTGTCTTTAGAGAATACTATTTTAGATTTAGGATTAAAAAAAAACTTCAGTTCACAGGAAATTGTTTGGTAAGCTGACTTACTGAAAGTAAATTTTTAGTTAATTCAGGAACAAGGAGAACATCATTAATAGGTAATTTAGTATTGTTTTGTTTAATAAATAAATCTCCAATACCACCAATCGGTAGAGACGATCCATTCCCAATAACAACAGAATCAGTTCCAAAATACTTACGAATATCAGTTAACATACCTGACTTACTTGTCATGTGATTTGATGCACCAGTGTCTGATGTCAATTCCGTGTCAACCACGGTGTTGTCTAGCGTAAGGGCTGCTAATGCTTGTGGGATTTCAGTATCCTGAGTATTATTTTGTTTAGGTATCCACCAGCATATTTTAGCAATGTGACCTGTTGTGCCACAATATTGGCATTTGTCTTCACGATACAAATCTCGTTCTGTTTGAGTCATACGGCGTTCTCCTGGTGGTGGAGGACGGCGTTGTTGAGTGAGATTAAAATACCTTTTGTTTTGTTCTCTGGATTGCTGGGCTTGAAATCCTCTTCCACTAGATGTGAACTGATATCTGCTGCGTGTTGAGGAAGGCTGCTGTGTTCTCTGCTGATGGCGTTGCTGTTGTTGTCCATAAAATGGAAGTTGTTGTGGAAACTGTGTGTTTGGTATGTCTGTATGAGAGGAGAACCAATTTCGGCATTGATCAAAATTTTGAAGCTGTGAAACCAACTCTGAATAGGATGGCCTTGGAGGCTTCAACATGGTTATTGTGAAGTTTTCATATTGTGGACCAAGACTGGTGAGAAGACAAAAAACCTTTTCACTGTCTGAAACTGGTTTTTCAATTGCTGCAAGGCTGTCACACAAGCTTTTGAAGGTGCGGATATGCTCTTCCATGGATTGATTTTCATGTTTACGGAAGTAAGTAACCTGCTGACGAAGTGTAAATTCACGTTCTTGTGAATCCTTAGCATATGCATTCTTCAGTGCTTCCCAAACAGCAGATGCTGTTTCTAGTCCAACAACAAGACTAAGTGCTTCTTCAGACAAGGTTCCAATAATCCAACCTCGCAGGAGTCGGTCAGATTTTCTCCAAGTGATGAAGGCTTCTGTTAGGACTGGTACCATATTTTCTGTGTGCAGGTTGTTGATTGAATCTTGTGTGTTGTATTTTGCTGGTGCAGGATTTTCATTGGTGAGATGCTCAACTAACTCCTGACTTTCTGCAAGAGCCAGAGCTTGTTCTCTCCATAATGGGTAGTTTGTTTGGTTAAGTTTGAGGGTAATAAAGTTGCCAACATTGAGAGACAACGAAGTCATTGTGAAGTATGTGATTATGTTTGGTATGTGTGTGCTCACTCAAGCTCTGATACCAAAAGAAAAACACTGAATAGGGGAACGCAGTAGATGAAGAATATGGATTTACTGCAGTTACAGTCAAGAATACAAACGTGAGCACTAATTTAACTTTGTACAGGATGTTCTCTATATACAGAGTAGTAATTAACTATTGCCTTTTCATCACATATTTCTTTCTATGAATACAGTATTCCTTATTTATATATATTGATTTGTTTCTGATATGAGGTAGCTGTAGTTTCCTTCTAAGAAAAGTAGCCGTTGGTTGAGGTAGCTGTTGATTCCTTATTGATTTATCTTTGATCTGCCACAGCTATGATTTCCATGTATGGTTAATTACCATTCTGAATAGTAGCCGTTGGAGGTGTTAATTCAGATTGGTTACTGACGTGGGTGAGTATCCTGTGTTGCTGCTGCTGCTGTCTCCTGCTGCTGCTGCAGTTGCTGGTGAGGGTGAGGATCCTGTGTTGGTGCTGCTGCTGTCTCCTCCTGCTGCTGCAGAGGTGTTTTGTTGCTGTTAATACGATTGAGCACCATAATTTCTTGGCAGCAGGATGGATGAAAAAATAAAGCATCTGTATCCATGCTCTCCTGACTACTTGGAACACCTTGCTTAAGACATCAGGAGATCATCTGTAATAATTGCATATTGGACAAAGAGAGCACAAGGGATTTGCCCTATTACACAAGAAATAATTATCTAGTCCTCCTTCATGTTAATCAATTAATTGCCCGTGCTTTCCTTTACGAGATCAGCTGTTACTGACAGACTTAATATAAGTTAGCTGTACTGATTAAATTAAAACAACAAAAAGGAAAAGGGTGAACACGTTGAATAGTTAGTGTGAATAAATAAAGCAAGAGATTCATGAAAGTGACATTGGTGGTTTCCAGGAGGCAGTGAGACTAGTCTTTGCATACAGGACAAAGAAAGCACAAGGCATTTACAATTATTGACTAAAAGTAAGCTTGCTGTTTACCCGTGGTAGGTGGAGTTGTAGCTTCCAGCCAATTTCTATTGACTTCTCCAAACAAAAAAACATAAAGTTGCTTGCAAATTGCAGTGACTTTTTTAATAGCTAGTCTTCCACTAAGAGAGAGATCTCTCAGTATACCATTGATTTCCTAATTCCCCTCACCAAATTTCTTAAACCTTTCTCATGATCTCTGCTTCCTTTTTATGATTGAATCGAATCATCTCGTATTGTGTTCTTGATCTGTATCTTTCTTGCTTGAAAGGTAAATCCTACTTTCTTTTCTTTTTTTTCTACCACTAATTTTGTTTCAAATAAGATTTGCCCATTTGGTTGTAGAATTATTAAGTAGGATTGTAGATTGATCAATCACATAAAGTTGCTTGATCTATTTTAGAACTCAGAACTCAAATTTAGCTTTGTTCTTACATATTGCCATCAACTTAAACTATTTATCTTGAAAACAGCTGCTCTCAAGGTTTCTTTTGTCTGTTGAGTGCCTCTTGTCAGCTTGACAGGTGATTAGTTTGCCTACTCTTTCTCATATTCTTGTGCTTACATTTTCAGATCAGCTTTCCCAGAGTTTCAACATTGGGGCGCGTCCGCACATTTCCCCACTCAGCAATTAGCTTCAGATTCTTTTGTTAAAATTCTTTTGAATCCAGGTAAAGTGTTTATACTTCATCTTCTTCATTTTTGTTGCTGTCTTTGTTTTTGAATCTTTTTTAGTAAACCGCAAGCTGTTGAAATCTTATTGAGAAACTTTTAAAGTCCTTGCCTTCTAGAGTTCATACCAAATTCATTGTTAATATTATTTGTTTTTGATTCTTCCAAATAAAAGTATGAGTTTGAGTTCTATGCATTATAGAACTCAAACTCATATTATAACTTTGTTCATTTTGCTTTCAACTTCAACTGCTTAACTTCAAAAAAAGCCGAGTTTCTTCCAAATTTTTATCTTAGATTGCTTTTCTGACAATTATTTAAATTATTCAATAGTTGTTATAATTTTTTTATCTGCTTGAAGTTATATATAGTTAAGTGCCTATTTAATTTTAGAATTTGTAATGATTGATTTAATTATACAGATTCAGTTTATTTTGTGAACACACTTACGGCATTAATGTTTTGTAAGATATTTGAGGTTTGCACTCTTTTCCTTTGCTTACTTATTTAAAAAATAATGATTTCCTCTAAATTTTCATTTTAAGATTGAGTTCTTATTTTCCAATTAATTCAACATCCATTTTTATGCCTTACTTTTGACAATTTTTTATTTGATGTTTGAAGGGCCAAAGAAGTTAGCGGTGAAAATGGCTAAACGGAAGGATCGATTTTGGGATCATGTTGAGAAGCTGGATGATGGTCGTTTCAACTGTACATTTTGTGGCTTTCAATTTTCTGCTGCTACTTCCATTTCAAGGATCAAATGGCATTTGTCAGGAAAGGAAGGGCGTGGTGTTGCAATTTGTGAAGGAGTTCCTACACAAGTTCAAGAAGCAGCTTTACAAGCTGTGCATGGTCGCAACAAAAGACATAAAGGCATAGCAAGTTCAAGCAATTTTAATGATAATGCCATTCCAACCACTCCACAAGAACAAAACAATAATGAAGTCGACAATTTGGCAGGAGATGCAGGAACGATACAAGCTCCAGATACAATGATTCAAGCAATTGGAATATTTTTGAACGATATCAATACTGTAATGGAGGATGCTACAGAGAATGGGACTGGAGGAGTAGCGCAGCCTGGTGCAGGAGCTAGCTCTTCTGGAGGGCTTACAGGCAACACAAATGAGACTCCAGGAGATCCATTACCTACTAGCTTACATGTTGAAGTCGACAATGTGGCACCACAAGGGCAACATCTGGAGAGAGTAACTGGGCAGCCTGTTGTAAGAGGTAGTTCTCATGAGAGGCCACTTGTTAATCATGATGAGCCTCAAGAAGATCAACTCTGTCCTCCACTAGTGAACATGGTTGGAGACCCTGGGCAGCCTGTTGTGAGAGATAGCTCTCGTGAAGTTCTTCAACGTAATGGCGATGAGACCGGACAAGATGTGTTTCTAACTGAAGAACTAACAGGTGGAGAGTTTGAAAATAATAAGAATGCTATCTGGTCGTGGGTAATGAATGATGAGGCCTCATCAAGTATTGGCATTTACGGGATGGGGGGTGCGGGCAAAACAACATTGCTCACACATATCTACAATCAGCTTCTACAAGAACCTGGCACTTTTCCCCATGTTCACTGGATCACGGTATCGCAGGATTTTAGTGTTTCTAAATTGCAGAATCTTATTGCAGAAGACATTCATTTAGATCTTTCAAATGAAGACAATGAGAGGAAAAGGGCTGCAAAACTGTCAAAAGCATTAATTAAGAAACAACGGTGGGTTTTCATCTTAGATGATTTGTGGGACTGTTTTGATTATACTAAGGTGGGAATTCCTATCAGAGTGAAGGGATGCAAACTAATTCTTACAACTCGATCATTTGGAGTTTGTCAGCGGATGTTCTGCCAGAAGACAATCAAAGTGGAGCCTCTTTCAATGGAAGAAGCTTGGGCTCTGTTCATGAAGGTACTTGGATGTATTCCTCCAGAAGTGGAAGAAATTGCAAGATCTATTGCAAGTGAATGTGCTGGCTTGCCTCTTGGAATTATAACAATTGCCGGAACCATGAGGGGAGTGGATGACAGATGTGAGTGGAGGAATGCTTTAGAGGACCTGAAACAATCAAGAATTAGGAAAGATGATATGGAGCCTGAGGTATTCCACATACTGAGATTTAGTTTTATGCACTTAAAGGAGTCAGAACTGCAACAATGCTTCTTGTGCTGTGCATTATTCCCGGAAGACTTCAAGATCCGTAGAGAGGATTTGATAGCTTATTTGATTGACGAGGGAGTGATAAAAGGGCTGAAGAGTAGGGAGGCAGAATTTGACAAAGGCCACTCGATGCTGAATAAACTCGAAAGAGTCTGCCTTTTGGAAGATGCTAAATTGTACAGTGGTCCTAGATGTGTTCGTGCTGTCAAGATGCATGACTTGATTAGGGACATGGCCATCCAAATACTACAAGAGAACTCTCAAGGCATGGTCAAAGCAGGTGCACAGTTAACAGAATTGCCGGGTGCAGAGGAGTGGACAGAGAATCTTACTAGAGTTTCACTAATGCAAAACCAAATTAAAGAAATTCCTTTTAGCCATTCACCGAGGTGTCCCTGTCTTTCAACTCTATTGTTACGTGGAAATTCACAGTTGCAATTTATTGCAGATTCATTTTTTGAGCAGTTGCGTGGACTCAAGGTTCTTGATCTGTCTTATACAGATATCACAAAACTGCCTGATTCTGTCTCTGAATTGGTGAGTCTCACTGCATTATTGCTCATAGAATGCAGGAAGATAAGGCATGTACCATCATTGATAAAGCTCCGGGAACTGAAGAGGTTAGATCTCTCTGGTACTCGGGCACTTGAAAAGATTCCTCAAGGCATGGAATGTCTATGCAACCTGAGGTATCTTAGAATGAATGGATGTGGTGAAAAGGAGTTTCCTAGTGGGTTGTTACCTAAGCTCTCTCACCTGCAAGTCTTTGTATTGGAGGAGTGGATTCCTGAAACTAATTATAGAAAAGCACAACATGTTCCGATAACAGTTAAAGGAAAGGAAGTGGGATGCTTGAGGAAGTTGGAAAGTTTGGAATGCCATTTTGAAGGTTACTCAGACTACGTGGAGTATCTCAAATCTCGGGATGAAACCAAATCACTAACCACATACCAAATTCTTGTAGGACCACTGGATAAGTATCGTTATGGTTATGGTTATGGTTATGATTGTGATCATGATGGTTGCAGAAGGAAAACAATTGTTTGGGGTAACTTGAGTATCGACAGAGATGGAGGTTTTCAGGTCATGTTTCCAAAGGACATTCAACAATTGACTATTCATAATAATGATGATGCAACAAGTTTATGCGATTTTTTATCTCTAATAAAGAATGCAACTGAACTGGAGGCTATCAAGATTTTTAGTTGCAATAGCATGAAGAGCTTGGTTTCATCTTCTTGGTTCCGCTCTGCTCCACTACCATCTCCATCTTACAACGGTATATTTTCTGGTCTTAAACGGTTTGATTGTTATGGTTGTAAGAGCATGAAGAAGTTGTTCCCTCTTGTCTTGCTGCCAAGCCTCGTAAACCTAGAAGAGATTACAGTTGTAGGATGTGAGAAGATGGAGGAGATAATAGGTGGAACAAGACCAGATGAAGAGGGGGTTATGGGTGAAGAAACCAGCAGCAGCAATATCGAATTCAAACTCCCAAAGTTAAAGAGGTTGAAATTGAGAGGATTACCAGAACTGAAAAGCATTTGTAGTGCAAAATTGATTTGCGATTCTATCGAAGAAATTGTAGTAAGAAATTGCGAGAAGATGGAGGAGATAATAAGTGGAACAAGATCAGATGAAGAAGGGGTTATGGGTGAAGAAAGCAGCAGCAACAGCAACAGCATCACTGATCTCAAACTCACAAAATTAAGGGTTCTAGCATTGAGTGAATTACCAGAACTGAAAAGAATTTGTAGTGCAAAACTGATTTGCAATTCTCTCCAGGCGATTGAAGTTGCAGATTGTGAGAATCTGAAGAGGATGCCAATTTGTCTCCCGTTGCTTGAAAATGGCCAGCCATCTCCTCCCCCTTCTCTTGGAAGAATGTATATATATCCAGAAGAATGGTGGGAGTCAGTAGTGGAGTGGGAGCATCCTAACGCTAAGGATTTCCTTCGTCCCTTTGTAGAGTTTTTGATCGGATGATGAGTACTGACGACAGTGCCCTTAATATAATATTAAATTAAGAGTAAGCATTGTTGTTTTAATTGGATTAAGCTTAAGCTATGTGTCTACTTAATGACTGATGTGTTTATTATATTACCTGGAAGACATTTATTTAGAGAGTAAAACATCAAATGCAATAGCATGGAGAGCTTGGTTTCATCTTCTTGGTTCTGCTCTGCTCCACCACCATCTCCATCTTATAGTGGTATATTTTTTGGTCTTAAAGAGTTTAGTTGTTATGAGTGTAAGAGCATGAAGAAGTTGTTCCCTCTTGTCTTGCTGCCAAGCCTCGTAAACCTAGAAAAGATTAGAGTTATAGAATGTGAGAAGATGGAGGAGATAATAGGTGGAACAAGATCTGATGAAGAAGGGGTTATGGATGAAGAAAGCAGTAGCAGCGAATTAAAACTTCCAAAGTTAAGAATTTTGGATTTGATGGGATTACCTGAACTGAAAAGCATTTGTAGTGCAAAACTGATTTGCGATTCTCTCCAAATAATTGGAGTACTGAATTGTGAGAAGCTGAGGAGGATGCCAATATGTCTTCCGTTGCTTGAAGATGGCGAGCCATCTCCTCCCCCTTCTCTTAAATACATTGGGGTATATCCAAAAGAATGGTGGGAGTCAGTAGTGGAGTGGGAGCATCCTAACGCTAAGGATGTCCTTCGTCCCTTTGTAGAGTTTTTGATCGGATGATGAGTACTGACGACACTGCCCTTGATATAATATTAAATTAAGAGTAAGCATTGTTGTTTTAATTGGATTAAGCTTAAGGTACGTGTCCACTTGATGACTGATGTGTTTATTGTATTAATAGGTTTGACATTTATTTAGAGAGTAAAACATCAAATGCAAGAGAGTGGAGCATGCATGTGTAATTAAAAGTAGCTCATATTAAAATCAAATTTGTAGTCAATCAAGACTTTTTTTCTTCTCTATCAAAATCTGACCACTCTTTTTCCTCTCTAGAATTAGAAATCTAAAACTAACAAAAAAAAAATAAAGTTTTAGACTAAAATTGTATTTTCAAAAATTTAAGGGATTGAATATTTATAACTTGAAAAGCATGAGGACCAAAATAACTTTTCATGCTAATCTTTAAATTACCACCCATTTTATCCATTTCTTTTAATTTGATTCTTTTTCTTTCAATCTTATATGGGCTCAACAAATTTAAAGTAATTGCGTTTAAATTTAGTGAGTACATTTCCTATAATAATGCAAGCGCATGAATAAGTGTTTAATTTGGTTCTGCATTGTATATGCCACGACGCATTGAATTTCCTGTAATAATTAGAGTCATTGCAATTTGCAAGCAACTTTATGTTTTTTTGATCTAAAAGTTTTAAATATCACAGAACAATTATTAATATTAATTAAAAAAAAAAACTGATTGCCATGGTAAAATTCTTGTAGCACTGGGACATATTGTAAAGTTCATCATAATACTGTAATTATTTTTTTATCCTCCTAGCAAAAATACTGAAGCTTGCTCTGGAGGTATTTTTGTCTTCTTTTATTTGACAAATTCGTCATTGTGTTATTTTCCATATCCATACGATTGAGTTCTTGGGTTTTTGAAATAGTGTAAAAAGAAGTACTTCGAATCATTGCTATTTGACTCGGACCTGCTCTAAAAAAGTCGAGGCATTTCGAATTGTTTGTTGACATAGATAAAGTCAAGGAAAACCTCTGAAATTATTCCAATATTGGACCTTGGACATAGAATAGTTCCGAATCGAATATCTTTAGAAAGAAGATCTTTTGTCGTCTCATGGTAGCCTGCTTCAGTCCCCTTACGAAACTTTCGTTATTGGGTTAGCCATACACTTTACATGTTTCTAGCAATTCACATGGCATCATCAAATGATACAAGTCTTGGATAAGAATCTACAACGCACTAGAACGCCCTTGTTAACAATCCTTTACTCCGACAACATCTAGGGTTCCTCGAACAATGTGATATCTCACACCGGGTAAATCCTTAACCCTTCCCCCTCTTATTAAGACTACAGAATGTTCTTGTGAATTATGGCCAATACCAGGTATATAAGTAGTGATTTCAAATCCAGAGGTTAATCGTACTCTGGCAACTTTACGTAAGGCAGAACTTGGTTTTTTGGGGGTGATAGTGGAAAAGTTGACAGATAAGTCACTCTTACTGCCACTCTACAGAACCGTACATGAGATTTTCACCTCATACGGCTCCTCGTTCAATTCATTCGAAGTCATTGGACCCTTTTCATCGGTCGAGAAGCTCCTCTCTTCATCCACTCAGTCCCGAAGAGTAACTAAGACAAATTCAATCACGTTTTCATATTCCAATTGAACACTTTTCTTTTTTGATTATTCTCAAAGGAGAACAAAAATACTTAAGCTGTCTTTGCGCCTTTAAAATGAACAGTAAAACAACTTTTAAACCTTTAATTGTTATTATTACGAGTTGATTCCTAAAATTATATTATGAGCCAATACATATTTAATATATAAAATTACTTTAAAAACTTGAAAATAAATAAAATAAAATAAAGTGAAATCACGAGTTTGAAACCGCTTTTAGGATTTTAATAAAAACAAATACATTTCTGCAGTGCCGTACATTAGATATTTAGATCTGGATGGACGGTGAGGATGCAATGCATCTTGGTCTAGGTGGGGTCCAAAGTAAGAGTTTTGAAAATAACATTAATGATTTTTGGAGTATAGTTAAAGATAATTGCAGATGTTGCTGGCATGTCTGTGTTTAAGATATGTTTTGCAAGGTTGTGCAATTATATTTTGTAAATTTTGAAAAAAATTAAATTAATTTTTTTATATTTTAAATCTGATATATTAATATTAAAAATAATTTTAAAAAATAAAATAAAAATTATTTTAAAAAACAATCATTATCATTTTTTTAAATATCTTTAAAAAAACATCTTTATTTAACACATAGCTGGCTCGGTCAACAGCTGGCCCAAGTGAACTGAAAGCCATGTATTTTATAATGTTTTGCACTTTGCCTTGTTCATAAATTGATAGAAAATAATAGTAATATAACGTCTGCTATCAGAAGTTACTGATCCATTTGACATTTTAAAGCTTTATACCTAACTTAACGGAATTGTATCATGACCATTCATGTCTGCTAGCAGAAGTACAAGTTGGAGCTTTTTGGTCACTCACAGACAAGGTTTGTTTGTCATGGATGAGTTTTTTGAATTAATTATATGATTGATTTAAATTGATTCTTGAATTATTAAATCTATGGTATTTAAAAAAAAATTTCTTATAATTTTATAATTTTACTATCTATTTTTACAATCTAAATTTATATTTAAATTTTTATATCATGTAAAAAACTTTAATGGCGTTCAAAGAAGGACGCCGTCATTTCTCAATGGTGTTACGCATGCCTGCGACAGATGTGTGGTTTGGCCTCTACCACATTTTTTATCTTCTCCTCCTTATTTTGTCTCTCTTTTCCTTACAAAAATGTAAAATTGTACTTTTATTTGGTTTTTGTATTTAACTTATTTTTATATTTTTAATTGTTATATATTTATTTTATTTTTAAAGTTTTTCTTCAATTTCATACCTATCATTCTTTTAATTACTATTTTTTAATTATTTTTCTAATTAAATTTTATTTCAATTTAATCTTTTAACATTTGATTTCAAAATATTTTTATATCAAATTTAGTCATTATTTTTTTTATTATTATTTTTTTGAAGCCTTTTATATTACATTTTTTTCAAATTCATCCCTCATTATTTTGTTAATTTATAATTTTGCTTTTTATTTTTAGAGTTTGTCTTCTATGTGGTTGGTCCCTAGCTCATGAGATTTTTTTAACATTTGATTTCAAAATATTTTTATATCAAATTTAGTCATTATTCTTTTTATTATTATTATTATTATTATTATTTTGTTTTGAAGCCTTTTATATTATATTTTTTTTTTCAAATTCATCCCTCATTATTTTGTTAATTTATAATTTTGCTTTTTTATTTTTTAGAGTTTGTCTTCTATGTGGTTGGTCCCTAGCTCATGAGATTTTTTTATTGTATTTTTTTTACAAATCTATCTCACTATTTTGTTGAATCTGATCTATATCTTAGGTTTTTTAAAAAAAAATTAATTTTTTTTCTTTTTTATCTTTATACATTTGATTTATTAGAGGTTAGTTTTCATACCTTTATTTTCATTTTTTTTATGTCTAATTATTTCAATCTTATGCTCATGCTCATGATTATAAGTTTAATATGTTGACGAGAGCAAAATAAATAAAAAAGATTTAACTTAGAATGTGAAAAATTTTAAATATTACGGTGCAATAATACTGCACTATCAAACAAGTAAAATGAGACACTATTCAACACTTCAAGAGCATCAAATATCAAGGAATTTTTGATGTATAAATATCTAAAATAAATTTTAAATTATCTGATTTATAATTTTTTTATTTTAGATTAATTTTTTAATGTTTTTATATTATTTTGATATGTAAATATCTAAATTAAATTTTAAATATAAAAAAATATTTTAAAATAAAAAATATTTTAAAAACAACATCAACACAAACACATAGCATGGAGAATTTACAGCAGTGGTTCGTGGAAGATGCTGCCAACTTTCTCTGCTTCATTTCACAGTATCCTTTTCATGGATACAATGAGTTCACTGGTAATGTTTTTCCCATTTCACTAATATAAAACGAGAGCCTTGAAGAACTGGTTGATGTAAATTTTCCTTGTTTTTATTGGATTTTTTTGTGTTATTTTGAATTTTAAGTCAATTAATTTTCTTTTATTTTTATGATTTTGATCCCATAGTCTATTTAAAATACATATGAGTTTCTCATATGTGATCTTACCAAATCGAACCCACCAACCACACCTCATAAACAGATGAGTTTCTCACCAAACTTGACACTTTCATGCATCAATGCTTTGGTGTCTTCTCTTTTGATCTTCGTTGTTGAAGTTTTCCCCTGTTCAGACATGAAGATGTGAATCACTATGAGTTGAAGGCACCACATCCAAAAATGGCTCACCCTTGGCCAGACCACTTCCCACTGCAAGTAGCCATGGGTGCAGCAGGTGACGATGCTGAGGCCAAATTAGTGCGCAGAAGTTGGACTAATGGTACCCTTAATTTCTTATGCTTCCTACCAGTTCACAGCCCCTAAATAAAATCTTCATCAACATTACAAGTGCTCCTGGAATTCTTGTAGGCTGACATTATTAGCTATAAAATGATAATCTTGTGGATGATCATGTGAAATTACCCTAAACTGAAAAGAAAAAAAAGTCATTCAAAGTAATTACAACAAATTCTAAATTTTTAACAAATTTGTTATATATCGAGATGATTTCTTATCTTTAATAAATAGATCCATTTTAATAATACATTGCAGTTAATTTATCCCTAATTTCACAAATCAACTCGTAAATACTTGTTGCATCTAGTTCACATATGCAAGCCAAACACAAATAAAAATTCTTTGTCTTGAGTTTTCTTATTCCAGCTTCCAAATTCTTATTTTGATTAGTAATGTAAAAAATTAATTATTTTTTTTAGATTTATTTTTAATAGCTTTAATATACTAATATAAAAAATAAATAATAAAAAATCTAAAATAATTATTTTAATATTAATTAAAAAATACTTTTGAAAATGATCACTTGGCATTACTTTACCAAAACAAACTCTTAATACATATATTAGATTCCAGGTGGATTTTCAGCTAATATGAAAAAACAACGTCAGCCAAGACATCATCAAGAAGAGCAAGGTAAAACAAAATTCATCAATTGGGTCCCTAATATTTGAAACAAATGAAAATTTACAATGAAGAATTTATATGTGATTTTATTTTTAGGATTTTTTTTTGTTAAAGATATTTTTCCCCCCACTAGATTCAAGATTTGTTTCGAAAGATGGTTATTTGTGTACGGTGAAAAAGTCTGATTTAGGAATCTGAATCTCCCTATGACGAATCAGAATTGCATAACAATCGCCTTATTACATATTTTCTTGGTAAATATATTTAGAAAAATCATTATTAGTTGTAATATTGGGAAAGAATTATATTGAACTGATTTACATTTATTTATTTATTGTATTCAAAAATTAAAAAAAAAATATATGTCACAGCAATTCTGGAAACCAGGCACCGAGAAACCCCGCATCCTCGAAGAGGAAGAAGGCGGTTGTCGTTTTCTTTGCCCCCTCTCTCTTCCGCCTCCTCCTCTTCCTTCAGGTTTGGATATGCAAGTATTGGGAGTAAAAGGCAGAGATTGATTTTTAAGCTGATGGGAATACATTCACCTGATGGAAAATTCTAAGGATGCATTGGAGTCAGGACTTTTAATTGCCAGTATTATCCAAGGATGACTACATACTGCATGCTTCTAAAACAAATGAAAAATACCAAGTTATTAAACATAAGCTATCTTCAACTACCAGATCTCCTGGCTTTGATTAAAAAAAAAAAAAAGTAATTATCCCAACAATATGGAAATCACTGTTGTCACTTCCCTTTCTATTATGAAAATTTAATTTATAATTGGTTTGAGTTTCGAATAGAAAGATTTGCCAAAGGAAAGGTTTTAAATTCTGCCTTCCATGGACTCTAGCCTCAGCATTCCGACTCATACCATCTGTTATAAATTATGTGTTTGAGTTGCTTGTAATCTTCAATGAATCGAGATATTCGAGTTGTGAATAGTAAGGTTCTAACAACCAATGGAATTTCCATTAGCTTCCCTAAAAAGTTTCAAACCTTTTTACATTGCCTGAATAAGGGTTTCTTCATACAGTCTGATTCTTATTAGTTTGATTGCGTGAATTTAACTAGCCTTTATCTGAAAATTTTGGGAGGTTTAGAATTGAATGACAAGGAAGCACAGGTCATGAGAAAGGCTTAAGAGATTTGGTGAGGGAAATTAGGGAATCGATAAGAAATTAGGCTTAGAGGAAGACTAGCTATTAAAGTCATTGCAATTTGCAGGCAACTTTATGTTTTTTTACTCTAAAGAAATAAAATAGAGGTGCAAATCCCTTGTGCTATCTTTGTCCTGTATGCCATGATTACTCTCATGGAAACCACCATGCAAAGTTTAAGTCACTTTCTGCTTTATTTATTCGACGAGTTCACATTACACTGCTTTAAGTCCTCGAGACTAATGAATTAATGAAGATAGAAACTCCGAAGAAAATCACTTGGCCAGAAATAACATGCTTCAATACTGGGGTCCGCAGCTAGCATGGATAAAACTATCTCCTTCCTTGTTAGAGAGGGCTCTGACATTGCTTCCCATCTGGCACACTGTAACTTGCAGATCCGTTTGGCTTTTGAGCTGTGGACTCCCCATCACTTCAACTGATTTGTTGTTTGTTTGACCACAAGATATTGATTGTCTAGGGAAATTCCAAGGACGCATTGGGGTCGGAACTTTTAATTGCCAGTATTATCCAAGGATGATTACATAGTGCATGCTTCTAAGACAAATAAAATATGTATCAGTTCATTTAATTTATTAGTTCTAAGTCATTAACATACTGCTATTTCGTGACCATTCCAATTTTCTTGTTGCTGCTGTTGTACACTAACTCTCGTATTTCTTGACTTATCTGTCAGTAAAATGATTAATGTTTCAATTTTGATGCCTGCATAAGGTATCAGTATAAAATACAGCATTAGTATTGTTGCTGACAAGGGTCTGAAAAAGTCTCTCTATACCTCTCCACGTTTGAACAAGGGAGAAGTTCTATATTTAGAAACACATTCATGCAGGTACTCCCTCTTCTTTTTTCTTTTTCTTTTGTGCTTTCTAACTTGATACTGCACCTAGGTTTTGGAGGCATATGGAAAAGAATCTGCTGGTGGACGTGCAGATGGTGAAATTGCAACTGAAAGGGAAAGAGAAGAATTTAACTATTGAGTCCAGCATCGCAAGAGGATGCTTCAGCCTAGGGCCAGCCCGCAAGTGGCAAATCGCAAAACCCGTTTTAGGTCCCATACTCAAGACAGTGAGGGGTATGTTCTGCTATCCATATGATTGATTTAGGATTATTGACAATTACTGTGTAGAAACTTGCTATAAAATATTTGATATGCATGTGGAAATTGCTATTGCAGGAGCTAAGTGTCCAGAGATCTATCCGTCATGCATTCTTTAGTATGTTGATTCTCCTAGATTGGTTAAAGGCTATAAACAGAGTATTTAACAATGCGCACAAGTCTGAAAAACAGGGGAAAACGCAATGTTCAGTAGCTATCTGGTGTATGGGTTGGTGGTGGCAGGGCTGCGTGTTGGTTTCTTCAAGGATAATCCTTGCTGTCATTAGCGAGCCGAATTGCTCCTCGGCAACATCACTGTCATGATAATTGCAGATGTTCGATCTGATAAATGCATTTTGCTTTCGCAAAAAAATGTGCAGCACACGTTTTCTTCAATTATGGATAAGAAATAATCCCCTTTTTTTTCTGAGAAGAAATAATGATCCATCTTAAAGGCCTTCAGATTTCAACACATGAAGGGATGCTGTAATATCTCAGGAATTAACAATGGTGGAGGGATAACTTTTAATTGCCACTGATTTCATGACAATGTTGGGATTTGCCATTAATGGACAATGACTTGTGCAACCTACCCTAAGAAGAGAGGGTTGCCATTGTCAATGGTAGTTGCACCAACCATTGACAAAATGGTGCAACCCATGTGCAGCCACCTTTGTTGAAGAAGAGCTGGAGCTGTGGCACCATTGTTGCCTATAAAAGGGCACCGAGAGAGAGAGTGTAGAGAGTGCAGTAGAGAAACCAAGAGAGAAAGTGAAGGGCTGCAAGGGCAGCAGCCTTGCTGCCATTGCAGCAGCTGCAAGTGCAGCAAGAGAGCTGGGAGTTGAGTTTGAATGAAGTGATCCTCCTCCTCTATGTATTGTGTTGTAATCCTTTCTCTATCTCTAATAATATTGATCTCTCCCGTGGATATAGACGGTTTTGCCGAACCACGTTAAATATTGTGTCCTAGTGTGCTTAGCCTCCTATGAGCAACTATCAGAACACCACCGGTCCGCGCTAGGGGAGTCGGAATCCCCAACAATTGGTATCAGAGCACATGGTTTAAAGTGGTGTTTGATTTTTGCTAAAAAATGAAAGTTGTCAAAATTATGTTTTGACCATACCACTGTGTAGAGGAGGAAGAGACGAAGCCACTGGCAAAAACGGCGTCGAAATCGGACGTCGAAAACGTCCCCACGCGCCATCACACGCCGGTGAGGTTGCTGGCCACGCGCACAGACGCGCGCCACGCGTCACACGCGTCTTCTTCGCCCGGATGGGCTGACTCAACCCGAATACCAGTTGACCCGACCCATGTGACTGACCCGGATATTGATGACGTCATCATGATGTAATTGTGACATCAGCATGCACAATAGGCATGCCAGGGATGACGTCAGCCTGATGTAAGGATGACGTCATCACGCACGGTCAACATGCCATGTCAGCGCACAGTTATCTCTCCCATAGTCCACATGGTGGTAGAGAATTATGGAGCCACTTTGAAGAATCTCAGCTGAAGGAGGATGTGACCGCCTATGAAAGGCGAAGACACCTTAGAGGAGGTGTAAGGGCCACGATAGGAGCCCCAGTTCAGACCGCCTTATGACAACAGGCGAAGACACTTTAGAGAGAAGGTTGGGCCATCATATGAGCCCAAATTCAGACCGCCCTATGACAACGGGCAAAGACACCTTAGAGAATGTGTGAGGGCCATGATAAGAGCCCAAAATCCGACCGCCTATGAAAGGCGAAGACACCTTAGAGAAGGTGTGAGGGCCATGATAGGAGCCCTAGTTCAGACCGCCTCATGACAACAGGCGAAGACACCTTAGAGAAGGTGTAAGGGTCATGATAGGAGCCCCAGTGTAACGTTTTGAATTAATGAATTGGAAAATACAACAAAGCCCTTGGTGGCTTAAAGTGTGGGTATAAATGAATGAGGGGTATAGTAGTAATTGAATAAAGAGATGATAAATATAAATAGAAGGAAGAAAAAAAAAGAAGAAGAGATCTGAATATTTTAGAGAGAAACGCAGGAGAGAAGGGAGAAAGAAGAGGAAGAAGAGAAAAAGGGAATTAGAAGGAAATAGAAAGGAGTTGAAGAGAATAAGTTTAAAGGTAAGATTTAGGTTGTTAAATGTATAAATGTATGTTAATTGAACTTTAATTTCAGTTTTGATGAATGTTAGGGTTTTGAAAATTTATGTTTTGGGTTTAATTGATGAATTAAATTGAATGTTATAAGGTTGATTGTTATGGGTAATTAATTAATGAGTTGATTATGGAAGATTGTGATGATTTTGAGTTATGAATTGTGTAAATGGTGAATGTTGAGTTAGAATTTTGGAAAGAACAGTAGGTAATCTGTGAGAATTCTGGGTTTGAGGTTGAAGATGACAAAAGGTCCCTCAATTTTGGAAAATTACAGTTTAGTCCCCAAACTTTGGAAAATTTGCAAATTGGTCCCTGGAGCCTATTCGAGAATCTGAACAGAATAACATATGAATTATGGGCAGAATTACTGTATAGATATGAAAATTTAACACTTTCAATTTGGTCCTCCAATTTGACAAAAATTACAATTTGACCCTAAAAATTTGGTAAAATTCCAGAATGGTCCCTGGAGTATAATGAGATGATCTGGACAGAATTGAGGATTAATTATGGTCAGAATTTCAGTATAGTAATGGATTTATGACAATTTCAGTTTGGTCCTTCAATTGACAAAAGTTGCAATTTGACCCTTAAAAGTATGATAAATTAGAGATTAGTCCCCAGCTGTAATATTAACTTTTTCAGATTGGTTTGATGAATAATTGAGGGTTATTTAGTGAATTATTACCAATTTTATTATTTGTTTTATTATGGATTAGATTTCGGAAAAACCGTTAGATTTTGAGTTTTTGAGAAAATTGACTAGTTAGTTCAAAAACATATAGGATTACGGAATACACCCTTAGTTAAGTGTATTAAATAAGTTAAATATTCTTTCGATTCGTTCTTGAATATGCCTCCTTTGTATTCAGATAATCCTGATATTCTACCGGCGGGACGTCAGTAGGATTTTCTTCGATGTCTGCTTTTGACTTCTGTTTGCTTTCGAGGCTGGTGAGTGGATAATTCTCCATATGCATGAGAAATATTATAAATATTTGATTGTTAATATGAATTGGATCATGCTTCTTGATAATATATATGTTGATTATTATCCTTGTTATGATAAGCATGATCAATTGTTGAATCCGAATTATTGATATGAACCAGTATATATATTCTGAATTGACTTCTGAATTGATAGCTCCTCGTTTGATTGATGTCATGAGTTGAGCCTTGAGATATGAATATGTCTGTTTGATTATGATTATGAACCTATGGTATGTCAGTCAGAATACCCATGCTAACAGGGTAGTGTTAGTCTTTGTGCACATCGTATCTGAACCCTAGTTGGTCGGGGGAGTCACCAACCTGTGTGGACTGATCATCCCACAGTACGGAGCCTCATGCTCATTGCATTTTGATTTTCTGACGAGCTTTACCTTCTGATATTCTTATTATGGCCAATTTGAGAAACATTTCTAATAGAACCTAAAGCCATACTTGTATATATATTTCTCATTGTTATATTACCTCGTGTGTGTGTATTGAACGTTATCTACTCACTGAGTTGTTGAACTCACCATCTCATTATTTATCCTTTTCAGGCTTATAGCTTGATAGCAGGTCACTTTTGTTGGACCTTCAGAACCTGCTCTTTGGTTGTATTTTGTACCTTTCCTTTATGTCTAGTTAGTGCTCCAAAACTATGAAATTATATTAACTCTTGTATTAAGACAATTAAATTATATTATGAAGTTAGTTTGTTGTTAATGCTGCGTTGAACTCTGATTGACTTATTTGAAGGATAAGTTTGTATGTAAGTTTGGGTTCGCATAGGTATGGAACCTTGGAGGGGAACCTTGCCTATGTGCCGGTCATGGATCCGGGAATCGGGTCGTGACACCCAGTTCAGATCGTCTTATGACAACAGGCGAAGACACCTTAGAGAGAAGGTGTGAGGGCCGTGATATGAGCCCAAGATCAGACCGCCCCATGACAACGGGCGAAGACACCTTAGAGAAGGTGTGTGGGCCATGAAAGGAGCCCAAGTTCAGAACGCCCCAGAGCCAATGTGATGGCTGGATATAAGTGGACAGGTGTATAGTTAATGAAGTGGCTATGATGAGTATGAAGACAAATGCAGGATTGACTTTCATGGATATTGCCCCCATGCTAAAGATCAATGAGCTAGAAGACATTTGCTTTGGACAATAAGTGGGTGACTTGTGGAGCATTAAGACGCGACTGCTAGGAATGAGCAGAGGGCATGCGCAGGTTCTTGGAACAAGTTGACTCTTGTCAAGGTGGAGGCATTGTAATACTCAGAGTATCAAGACATATATGGATCAACCTTTAATGGGTTGTTCCCATAGGTAAAGGTGAAGAGCTACCTGGACTCTTAGGACTAAAAGCGAGAGACTCATAGAGAAGTAGACTCTTGGAAGAGTGGTGAGCTCGTGATCATATTAAGATACTCAGAAAATGACTGTCACACTTGGGAATAGAAATTTCCATTTGAGGGGGTGTTGTAAGCCTTGCTGTAAGGCTTGATAAATCATTCCGGACCGAGCATGGTTGATACGCTCGAAGGGGAATGTTGTGTCCCAGAGACAAGCGTTAACACTCTTCAGATGTGAAGTGGCAGACCATCTGGTTGTAGTGATCCTTTTGTGTGAGAAAAGGTGTGCTTTGGTAACTCTGGTGATTGAAAGGTGTGGCAAGTACCTGTAAACTTGGCCAAAGACGCTCTCAGAATAGTAAACTTGGAAGAGCGCAGGATGCAAGCTTGTGCTGAAGAAGCAAGAGGACAATTGCCCATATAAATGTCAAAGGGGGTGATTGTTGGGATTTGCCATTAATGGGCAATGACTTATGCAACCTACCCTAAGAAGAGAGGGTTGCCATTGTCAATGGTAGTTGCACCAACCATTGACAAAATAGTGCAACCCATGTGCAGCCACCTTTGTTGAAGAAGAGCTGGAGTTGTGGCACCATTGTTGCCTATAAAAGGGCACCGAGAGAGAGAGAGAAAAGAGAGAGAGAGAGTGTAGAGAGTGCAGTAGAGAAACCAAGAGAGAAAGTGAAGGGCTGCAAGGGCAGCAGCCTTGCTGCCATTGCAGCAGCTGCAAGTGCAGCAAGAGAGCTGGGAGTTGAGTTTGAGTGAAGTGATCCTCCTCCTCCATGTATTGTGTTGTAATCCTTTCTCTATCTCTAATAATATTGATCTCTCCCGTGGATGTAGGCGGTTTTGCTGAACCACGTTAAATATTGTGTCTCAGTGTGCTTAGCCTCCTATGAGCAACTATCAGAACACCACCGGTCCGCGCTAGGGGAGTCGGAATCCCCAACAGAAAAAACGCACCGTACTAAGCTGTTGTTAAGCCGTTACTTATGCGGACCGTTTCAATCAATTGTAATTCTCATTACTGGGAAGGTTGTCAAGTCAGCACCATCTTCTGCTCTGCCTATATATAGTGGCAGTTGTAACAGAATGGGCAAGCAAAAAATGAATCAGAACAATTGTTAATTCCTGCTGTGGATTCCCTCTCTTCTCTCAGTCTTTCTCTCGCTCCCTTCAATGAGTTGTGTGGGATTCTTCGTTCACCCTTCAATGATAATCTTAATTAGATCGAACTCCAAAACCACAGAAAGATTCACATTTTGATATCTAACAACAGTAGACTCAAGGATTTGAAGCAGTGTAATGTGAACACGTTGAATAGTTTGTGTGAATAAATAAAGCAGAAAGTGATTCATGAGAGTGACATTGGTGGTTTCCAGGAGGCAGTGAGTGAGACTAGTCTTTGCATACAGAAAATAAACTTGCTGTTTCCAATATCTATTGACTTCTCCAAAGAAAACATAAAGTTGCTTCCAAATTGCAGTGAATTTTTTAATAGCTAGTCTTCCACTAAGAGAGAGATCTCTCTCAGTATACCATTGATTTCCTAATTTCCCTCACCAAATTCTCTTTTTGAGTTCTTGATCTGTATCTTTCTTGCTTGCAAGGTAAATCCTACTCTAATCTATTTTAGAACTCAAAACTCATATCATAGCTTTCTTCTTACATGTTCATATTGCCATCAACTTCGACTACTTATCTTAAAAACAAGTAGAATTTCTTCTAAATTTTTATTTTAAATTGCTTTTATGACAATTATTTAAATTATTCAATATTTGTTATAATTTTTAATCTGCTTAAATAACATCTCTGTAGGAAAATATATCATTAAGTGCCTGCCTATTTAATTTTAGAATTTGTAATGATTGATTTAATTATACAGATTCAGTTTATTTTGTTAACACACTTAAGGCTAGGATGTTTTTGTTGGAAAAACAATGATAGAACAGAGAAGGGATCACTACTCACACAATTTGATGGAATACAATACACTAAACAATGGTACTCTCACACCTTTCATTATCAAATCCATACAATATATATAGACATTATAAAATGTCTTTTACAATCTTTAAAGTACCTTATTAATATTAGACTCTTCAATACTTACTCTAGATTCATAGTATTTCTAACATGGATGATTATTCATTGAACTAACTTCAATACACTTAATCTTGATAAACAAGTTTAATAACTAACAATTTTCTAGTTGTTGACAAACTGTAGGATTTGTTCTTGCTGCCTTTGCTTCTAGGCTTCTTTCTTTGAAGGGCATTGCTTTGTAAGATTGATGTATGCACTCTTTTCACTACCAGAAAATTGATAAATACAAACGGAAATACCGAGGGAATATTTCCGTCGGTAAATTTCCGAGGGATTTTACCGACGGAAATATTCCCTCGGTATATACCGAGGGAATTACCGTGGGAAAAAAAATTAAAACAAAGCAAAAAAAATGATGACGTGTCATTTTTACCAACGGAATTATCGACGGAATAAATTCCGTCGGTAAATTTGTTGGTAAACTGTGAACACTATTCATCATGTCAATTACAAAGGGAATCGCCGATGGAATTTTCCGTCGGTATTTTCCAGAGAGCTCCAGAATTGTTCACTTTCCAATTGCACTGTTAATTGTTGTTCTTTATGGACAAAATCACCGACGGATGAAAATCGTCGGTGTTATTTGGCGGTTTTCTGAAAAAATCAATTAATTTAAAATTTTCATTTAAATATTACAGACGGAATCACCGACGGATTGAAAAATCGTCGGTAATGTTTTGGCGGTTTCTGAAAACTTTTTACGAAATTAAAAATTTAAATTAAATATTACCGATGGAATTACAGACAGAATAATTAAAAAATATTAATATTCAATTATCCGTCGTAAATCCGGTAACGCGCTCCAATAAAAAACCTGAATCCCCTTATTTCACAAGAGACAGACCCATTTCTTATTCTTCTTCTTCTTCTTCTTATTCTTCTACTTCTTCTTGTTCCTTCTTCTTCACTATATGTAAAAAACATCATTTCTTATCTATTTCTTTCTCTTCTTTTCTCACCTCATCTCCTTCTCTTTACCTCCATGCTTGGTATGTCTTCTTCTTCTTTCTTCTTTTATCCTCTTAGTTTTTTTTTTTTAATTAATATGCTTAACGAAATTATTTTTTCTGTCCTTAGCTTCACTTGCAACTATATTAAGGTTTTTTTCTTTTTCTTCTTTTTTCATGATTTTTTTCACTATATTTGTTTTTTATTTTATTTTTAAATTGTTTTTGTTCTTAATAATTGTATAAATGTTGTTGTGAGATTTTTTTTTCATATGAGATCAATTTTTAGTAGATTTATTTATAGGATTTTTAAATTTTTAGCAATTGCAACTTCATTTTTTTCATACGAATTTTTTTAGTTGAATTTATTTGTTGCAAATTTGTTTGAGTTGATTTTCTTATTCTTTTTTCCAAGCATTTTGAGTATATATTATACAGTGTTAATTTATGTTAATTTAATTATTTTATAAATAAATGAATTTTTTTAAAATGTTTTTAAATAATTACCGACGGAAATTCCATCGGTAATTCCGTCGGTAATAAAAAATATTATTACCAAGGGATATACCGACGAAATGAAGCGGATAAATTTATTTTTTTATTACCAACGGATTTACCGACGAAAGATTCACCGACAGAGCATTTCCGTCGGTGATTCCGTCGGTAAATTAATTACCGACGGAATATGTGTCTTACGCCGATGGAAAAATTCCGTCGGTAAAACTGTTAAATCTTGTAGTGTTTCCTTTGCTTAATTATTTAAAAAATAATGATTTCCTCTAAATTTTCATTTTAAGATTGAGTTCTTATTTTCCAATTAACTCAACATCCATTTTTATGCCTTACTTTTGACAATTTTTTATTTGATGTTTGAAGGGCCAAAGAAGAAAGCGGTGAAAATGGCTAGACAGAGGGATCCATTTTGGGATTTTGTTGAGAAGCTGGATGATGGTCCTTTCAACTGTACATTTTGTGGCTATAAATTTGCTGCTGCTACTTCCGTTTCGAGGATCAAATTGCATTTGTCTCAAGTCAGAGGGCGTGGTGTTGCAATTTGTGACGAAGTGCCTGAAGACGTTCAAGAAGCAGCTTTTCAAGCTGTGCATGGTGGCAACAAAAGACATAAAACCATAGCAAGTTCAAGCAATTTTAATGAAAATTCCATTTTAACCACTCCACAAGAACAAAACAATGAAGTCGACAATTTGGCAGGAGATGCAGGAAGGATACAAGCACCAGGTACAATGGGTCAAGCACTTGAAAGATTTTTGGAAGAGATCAATAATGTAATGGAGGATGATATAGAGAATGGGACTGGAGGAGTTGTGCAGCCTGGTGCAGGATCTAGCACTTCTGGAGGGCTTACAGGCAACACAAATGAGACTCCAGGAGATCCATTACCTACTATCTTACATGTTGAAGTCGACAATGTGGCACCACAAAGGCAACATCTGGAGAGAGTAACTGCGCAGCCTGTTGTAAGAGGTAGTTCTCATGAGAGGCCACTTGTTAATCACGATGAGCTTCAAGAAGATTCTTCCCAACCAACTGATCCACCATGTCTTACCCATGGAAGATATCATGATCAACTCCGTACTCCACTAGTCAACATGGTTGGAGACCCTGGGCAGCCTGTTGTGAGACATAGCTCTCGTGAAGCTCTTCAACGTAATGGCGATGAGAGCGGACGAGATGTGTTTCTAACTGAAGAACTAACAGGCGGAGAGTTTGAAAATAATAAGAATGCTATCTGGTCGTGGATAATGAATGATGAAGCCTCATCAAGTATTGGCATTTACGGGATGGGGGTGTGGGCAAAACAACATTGCTCACACATATCTACAATCAGCTTCTACAACCTGGCACTTTTCCCCATGTTCACTGGATCACGGTATCGCAGGATTTTAGTGTTTATAAATTGCAGAATCTTATTGCAAGAGACATTCGTTTAGATCTTTCAAATGAAGACAACGAGAGGAAAAGGGCTGCCAAAATGTCAAAAGCATTAATTGAGAAACAACGGTGGGTTCTCATTTTAGATGATTTGTGGAACTGTTTTGATTTTGATGTGGTGGGAATTCCTATCCAAGTGAAGGGATGCAAACTAATTCTTACAACTCGATCATTTGAAGTTTGTCAGCGAATGGTCTGCCAGGAGACAATCAAAGTGGAGCCTCTTTCAATGGAAGAAGCTTGGGCTCTGTTCACAAAGATACTTGGACGTATTCCTTCAGAAGTGGAAGAAATTGCAAAATCTATGGCAAGAGAATGTGCTGGTTTGCCTCTAGGAATTAAAACAATGGTCGGAACCATGAGGGGAGTGGATGATATATGTGAGTGGAGGAATGCTTTAGAGGAACTGAAACAATCAAGAGTTCGGCAGGAGGGCATGGATGAGGAGGTATTCCAAATATTAAGATTTAGTTATATGCACTTAAAGGAGTCAGCACTGCAACAATGTTTCTTGTACTGTGCATTATTCCCGGAAGACTTCATGATCCCTAGAGAGCATTTGATAGCTTATTTGATTGACGAGGGAGTGATAAAAGGGCTGAAGAGTAGGGAGGCAGAATTTAACAAAGGCCACTCGATGCTGAATAAACTTGAAAGAGTCTGCCTATTGGAAAGTGCTGAGAAATGGGGTGATGATGAAAGATATGTCAAGATGCATGACTTGATTAGGGACATGGTCATCCAAATACAGCAAGAGAACTCTCAATGCATGGTTAAAGCAGGTGAACAGTTAAGAGAATTGCCAGGTGCAGAGGAGTGGACAGAGAATCTTATGAGAGTTTCACTGATGCATAACCAAATTGAAAAAATTCCTTCCGGCCATTCACCAAGGTGTCCCAGTCTTTCAACTCTATTGTTGTGCGGAAATCAACTGGTGCTTATTGCAGATTCATTTTTTGAGCAATTGCATGAGCTCAAGGTTCTTGATCTGTCTTATACAGGTATCACAAACCGCCCGATTCTGTCTCTGAATTGGTGAATCTCACTGCATTACTGCTCATTGGTTGTAAAATGTTAAGGCATGTACCGTCATTAGAAAAAGCTCAGGGCACTGAAGAGGTTAGATCTCTCTGGTTCTTTGGCACTTGAAAAGATGCCTCAAGGCATGGAATGTCTATGCAACCTGAGTTATCTTATAATGGATGGATGTGGTGGAAAGGAGTTTCCTAGTGGGTTGTTACCTAAACTCTCTCACCTGCAAGTCTTTGTGTTACTGGAGGATTCGGTTGTTGACAATCGTTTTATATTTCCATTATATTCTCCAATAACAGTTAAAGGAAAGGAAGTGGGATGCTTGAGGAAGTTGGAAACTTTGGAATGCCATTTTGAAGGTTGCTCTGACTTTGTGGAGTATCTCAATTCTCGAGATAAGACCCGATTGCTAAAAAAATACAGAATTGCTGTAGGACTGCTACATCACAATCATTATGAACATGACAAAAATAAAGTAATTGTTTTGAGTAAATTGAGTATCAACAGAGACGGAGATTTTCGGGACATGTTCCCAGAGGACATTCAACAACTGACCATTGATGAATGTGATGATGCAAAAAGCTTATGCGATGTTTCCTCTCTAATAAAGTATGCAACTGATCTGGAGTATATCTATATTAGTAGTTGCAATAGCATGGAGAGCTTGGTTTCATCTTCTTGGTACTGCTCTGCTCCACTACCTTTGCCATCTTACAACGGTATATTTACTGGTCTTAAAAGGTTTAATTGTTCTGGCTGTAAGAGCATGAAGAAGTTGTTCCCTCTTGTCTTGCTGCCGAGCCTTGTAAACTTGGAAGAGATTACAGTTGAAGAATGTGAGAAAATGGAGGAGATAATACTTGGAACAAGATCAGATGAAGAAGGGGTTATGGGTGAAGAAAGCAGCAACAACGAATTCAAACTCCCCAAGTTAAGACTTCTGCACTTGGTTGGATTACCAGAACTGAAAAGTATTTGCAATGCAACACTGATTTGCGATTCTCTCGAGGTAATTTGGATTATAGAATGTGAGAAGCTGAAGAGGATGGGAATTTGTCCTCCGTTGCTTGAAAATGGCCAGCCATCTCCTCCCCCTTCTCTTAAAAGAATGTATATAGAACCAAAAGAATGGTGGGAGTCAGTAGTGAAGTGGGAGCATCCTAACGCTAAGGATGTGCTTCTTCCCTTTGTAAGGTTTTTGTAGGATGAGTGACGACGCTGCCCTTAATATAATATTAAATTAAAAGTAAGCATTGGTGTTTTAATTGGATTTTAATGAATTAACCTTAAGCTATGTGTCCACTTAATTGGATTTTTGTAGGATGTCTTTTATCTTCCATTATTTACAGTGAAGGATGCAATGTTCAGATTGAAATGGATTGGCCTACCAGGCAGAAAATTTGTCTAGGCATAGCTAGAGGTTTGACTGAGGAAGCTTATACTCTCTAAAATTCTCCTTCATTCTTTGTTTAATGCTGATTGGAAAACATTTGATGCTGGTCTCGGTTTAATGCTCATTGCAAAACATCA
Organism: Populus simonii; assembly: GCA_007827005.2. Classification (NCBI taxonomy): domain Eukaryota; kingdom Viridiplantae; phylum Streptophyta; class Magnoliopsida; order Malpighiales; family Salicaceae; genus Populus; species Populus simonii. The sequence goes on from VJNQ02000393.1 coordinate 142,063, forward strand.
CATTGTAATATTAAGGTTCTAACAACCAATCAAACTGTGAATCATTACTCAAATATTAATTTGTTATAACATATTCAAGAAATTTTTCCATTTCTCATACTATTTTCTGGCCATTACTTATGAATTTAACATCTTGTGTCAATATAATCACTTGAGACTTCATTTTCTCCCTTAAATGTTGCAGAAGTAAAGTACATTCATGTCTAAAACAAAACTGTCCATGTCCTGCTTCTAGAAATCAATGAACTTCTATAAATGCAACATTGGTTTCTTTTAGTTTGGACAAAATACATTTCTGTTTCACAGTACCTATAAGTTGATTTTAACTAGAATTTCCATTTTTCTCTTTTTTTCATGAGTAAATATTTATATATCCGAATCCTTCTTCGTATTTTTCAACATTAGCAGAACATTATTCCTTCTTCATATGGTAGTGATGAGATAAATGTCTTTGGCAGCACCCGCGATGTTTTGAAAAAAGAAAGAGAAAATAAATAAGAAAAGACAATAATGCCTTTGAAGACTTAAAATAGGTGTAAATGGATGAAAAGCATTAAGATAATTGAATAAAAACTTGATAAATATAAATAAAAAAAATAAAGAAAAAGAAAGCTAATTTTAGAGAGAGAACCGAGAAGAGAGAAAAAAAAGAGAGGAAGATGAGGATGAGGAAAGGGAAAAGAAATTAAGAAACTAAGTAAGATGAGTGAATAATATTTTATATGTTATAGAAGTAATATAAATATTTAAATTATTAATATGAAATTAATCATGATTATGGATAATTATTATATTAAAGACTATATCTTGAATACCATGTATTATTATATTAAAGAGTGGAGACTACGTATTATTATAAAAAATTTTGAATTTAAACTTACAACCATATACTATTTTATATTTAATTTTATTAAATAAATAAAAATAATAAAATTTAAATTTGATTGATTATTTATTTTAATATATAATTTATATTATTATCAGCTGGAAGCTAATCATTGAAAACGGTGGGACACAGCTTGCTTACCATCGGCAAAGTTGTAGCTTCCTGCCAAATTGTTGACTTCTCCAAAGAAAAAGACATGCCTTTACGACTGTGATAAAGTTGCTTCCAAATCGCAATGACTTTAATAGATACTATTGATTTCCAATAAAAGAGATCTCTTAGTATACCATTGATTTCCTAAATTCCCTCACCAAATTTATTAAACCTTTCTGATGATCAGTGCTGCCTTTTTCTGATTGAATCATCTCACCTGGAGTTCAACGTCTTTCTTCCTTCCAAGCAGTGTTTTAAGACCCGGCCCGGCCCGGCGGGTCGACTCGGGACCCGGGCGACCCGGGTCTGTGGCCGGGCCGGGTCCAAGCAAAAAACAAGCTGGGAATTGGCCCGGTCAGACCCGGTCGACCCGGAGGGTCGATCCGGGACCCGGCCGGCCCGGCCAAACCCGGCTGAGACCCGGGTATATATATTTTTTTATATCCTCATGCCCGAAACGACGTCGTTTTGGCTTTTACAATTAAAAAGCCAAAACGACGTCGTTTTGGCTTTTACAATTAAAAAGCCAAAACGACAACAGCAGAGGGACGAATGCATTGCAATTTACAGAGCACCGAACTGCAGAAGTGAGAAGAAGACCTAATTAATTTCAAGAAATTTTCAAACCCATTTCACTCTCAGTCGCGAAGAAGAGCAGATGAGCAGAAGACTCTTGAATCCTTGATCGCCGTTTCAATTCTGAGCATAAGGTTAGATGAATTTTTACTGGTTTCTTTCTTCTTTCGCCTTTCGCTATCCTCTGTTTCATCTTCTTCCCTCTCGGTTGAACTTGCAGGAGAGTATAACAGTGGCATCGGTTCTTCCCTTTGTTGACCCATCAATTCTTCCCATCGATTCTTCCCACAGGTATGTATCTCGTTTTCTCTATTCTTTTATTTTCCTGCTATTTCAAAGCCTTGGTCGGAGACCTTTACAGTCACCTCCTTTATCTTTATAGTTAGTGGTTCTATCTTAGTTTTCTTTCCATTTTCGTTTTAGATTATTATTTTGTTTTTTTGACAGTACTGGACTGTGAAAACTGAAATGTGAATATTTCGTTCTTTAATTTTTGTAGCTGTGAATATTCTGCAAGTAGCTGTGAATATTGTTGTTAATTTTTGGATGTCCCTGTTCGTTTACTTCTGCTTAAGTTGATATTGGTTGTCCCTGTTCGTTTGCTTCTGCTTCTGCTTCTGCTTCTGCTTCCGTGATGTTGATATATTGATTTTATGAATGGTGTTGGCCATTTCAGTTTTTTGTGATGTTGATATAATGGTTGGCCGTTTAACTGAATTTGTGAGAATTAGTTATTAGTTATTGTTGAACTGAAAGTGTCTGTGAACTGAAGTTATTGAACTTGTTGAGTTCTAAGATAAGACAGGATGAAGTATTGTGTGCAGTAGCATGAAATCAGAATTTTGTTATAGAAATGAATTGAAACTTTAATTATGGTAGTAATTAGTAATCTCGTTGAAAGAATTTTCCAATGATATCTTATAAATTATGCCAGGTCCTTAAAATGTCTTCACATGATGGTAGTACTCCAAGTAGTGATTCTTCAACGGCCCAATCATCTCAACCTTCAATTTCCATGTCAAGTGGTAGTAGAGGAAGAACAGATTTGGCATGGGGTCATTGTAGAGAAGCTCCTGAACTTAGTGTTGGATGTAAAAAAACTAAATTAGTATGTTTATATTGTGCTAAAGTATTTGCGGGTGGTGGCATTAATCGATTTAAGCAACACTTAGCTGGAGCTAAAGGAGAAGTTGAACAATGTCGCAAATGTCCTCCTGATGTTCGACATCAAATGCTTTTGAACCTTAAAGGAAATGTTGAAACAAAAAAAAGAGTTAGAGAAATGCAAGCAGATTTCAATCCATTTAATGCACAACAAAGAGAGCATGAAGGGATGATGATTAGGCAATTAGAAGATGATGGTGATGATGATGATGAGGATGTCAATACTAAAAAACATATGTTACCACCGAAGGTTGCAAAAAAGAAAAAGATTCAAAGCACCAGCACTGTAAAACAATCAACTACAAGTTATGGAAAGCAGAAGAAATCTGCAACATTAGGGACATATTTCATGCCAAGAACAACTCCTGGTGCTCAAAAGTCTCTTCAGAATTGTTGGCAAAGGAAAGAAGCAGTTGAACGGTGTGATCTTGCTTTAGCGAAGTGGATGTTTGATGCATGTGTGTCATTTAATGCTGTTAACTCTGTGTATTATCAGCATGCCATAGATGCTGTAACAGCCATGGGTCTTGGTTATAAAGGACCAAACTTGTATGCTATCCGTGGTTATTACTTGGCAAAAGCGGTTGATGAAGTGAAGATTTATGTTAAGAGTTATCGAGAGATTTGGAAGAAGACTGGTTGCACATTAATGGCTGATGGATGGACTGATCAGAAGAGGAGGACTTTAATTAACTTCTTAGTATATTGTCCTAAAGGAACATTTTTTTTGAAAACCGTGGATGTATCAGATGTCTCAAAGACTGCTAGATTGTTGTATCAGTTGTTTAGAGAGGTTGTTTTATATGTTGGGGTAGAAAACATTGTGCATATGGTGACTGATAATGCTGCAAATTATGTTGCTGCTGGCAGGTTATTGATGGAAGAATTTCCTTCAATATTGGTCTCCTTGTGCTGCTCATTGCATCAACCTCATACTCCAGGACATTGGTAAATTGCAGTCAGTTTGTTGTGTTGTTGAGCATGCTTCTGGTATCACAAAGTACATTTATAATCATTGTTATCCATTGTATTTGATGAGGAAGTTCACTGGAGGAAAAGAAATACTTCGTCCAGCTCCTACTCGTTTTGCCACCAATTTCATTGCATTGCAAAGTATTTTAGCTCATAAAGATGAGTTGAGAGCTATGGTGACATCTAGGGAATGGGTCTCATCTGCTTATGCTAAAGATATCAAAGGAAAAAAGTTTGTTGACAGTGTGCTAGACTCTTTGTTTTGGGAAGAATGTGTAATAATTGTGCAAATGAGTGAACCTTTAGTTCGAGTTCTACGATTGGTTGATGGTGATGATAGACCTTCGATGGGATATTTGTATGATGCTATTCATCATGCAAAAGAAGAAATGATGAGGAGATTTCAAAAGAGAAAGCCTAGAGTGAAACCTTTCATAGACATTATCAATAATCGGTGGGATGGACAATTTTATAGAAATCTTTTGCAGCGGCATTTTGGTTGAATCCTCGATTTCAATATGATGCAAATATAATGGATAAACATATGAGCACCATTTCTGGACTTCTAGATGTTCTTGAGAAGTATGCACATGGAAATCTACCATTGCAAAGTAAGATTACAAGTGAGATGAAGTTTTTTAGGATTGCTGAACATGACTTTGGCCGAGCGTCTGCAATAAATAATCGCACCCTTATGCCTCCAGGTATATAATTTTTATATTTAAAAATATTATTTGACATAGTCTTACACTTTTTTACTTATTATTTTTTTGTATAGATGAATGGTGGATGACATATGGAACCAGCGCTCCAAATCTACAACAATTGGCTATACGAGTGTTAAGTCAAACTTGTAGTTCTTCGGGATGTGAGAGAAATTGGAGTATGTTTGAACATATTCATTCCAAGAAGAGAAATAGATTGGAGCACCAAAGGCTTAATGACCTTGTTTACGTCCACTGCAATCTAAGATTGAAGCAAAAGTATTTTTCTTTTCTCTAATTCCTTAAATATTATTTTATCTTGTTTAGTAGCATTATTAATACTTATATTGTGTTTACCTTCACTTTTAATATATAGGAATTATTGGAAAGGAGAAATTATGATCCAATTAATGTTGAGACAATTTTTGACATTGAAAATTGGGTAGTCGAAGATGACCCATCAATCTTGATAACGGAAGAAGTAGAGAGTTTTCACCAAGCTCTATCAACTATGACCATACAAGATACTTTAGATGATGGTAATTAATGATTGATTATTTAGTGATAAATATTATTTAAAATAAAGTATTGTTTAACACATAATATTTATTTGTTAATTATGTTTGAAATGTAGATGTCATAAATGTTAATGAGATTGAAGATGATTGTGATGATGAAGTTTCAAAGGAGCATGCTGATGATTTATTAGGTGTTGACAAGATTGGCTCATTTCCATCGACATTTGATCCAAATTTTGCTGCCATAGACACAGAAGAACTTAATGTGTTCATTCAACAAAAGTGAATGTGTTGTTGATTTAGAATTTATGTTGTTGGATGTTTTGTTTAAAATATTTTAGAATTTAATTTATGTTGTTGGATGTTTTGTTTAAAATATTTTAGAATTTATATTTGGTTTGTGTTTTGGATATTGAATTAAATTTATGTTGTTGGTTTAAAATTTAAATTTGGTTTATGTAAGTGTTGCATTGTAAATTTGTAACTAGTTAGGTGTTTTATATAGGTGTTTTTTTTTTTGGGTTGACCCGGGTCAACCCATCTGACCCGTGACCTGATCACTGGACCGGGTCGATGACCGGGTCGGGTTTTAAAACTATGCTTCCAAGGTAAATTCTACTTTCTTTTCTTGTTTCTACCACTAATTATATAAGTTGCTTAATCAATAATTGAACTCGACTCATACTATAAATTCTACTTTCTTTCTTGTCTGTACACGTATTTGTTTTGATTCTTCCAAATAAAAGTGTCCATTTAGTTATATTAAAATCGTTGATCAAGTTGTAGAACTTGTTCCTAATAATTGATTTAATTATACATGCTTTGTTTTACAGCTTCAGTTTATTCCGTAACACACTTATGGATAGGATGTTCGCTGGTTGTTGACGAACTGTAGAATTTGTACTTGCTCCCTTCGCTTCTGGGCTTCTTCTTTTTGAAGGGCACTGCTCCGTACGATCGAGGTATGCATGCAGTCTTTTCCTTTTCTTACTTGTTCCAAAGGTAATGATTTCTTCAAAATTTTCATTTTCTTACTCGTAAAAAATAATTTCGCTTGCACAAATTAAACAATACTGGATTGATCTCTCTTTTATTTCTCTAGGAAAAATATTACATGAATATTGTTTCTGTTTTTCAAAGCTGAAATTGTTGTTCAGTTCTCACAGCTTGTATTGCTACCAACTTCAATTATCATCTCTGTCACACAGCTGCAAGGGCATTCTTTTGAAGAGACAATATCAGATTATCAGACCAGAAGGTATATACATATATACGCAGCCTTTTCCTTTGCTTAGTTCTGTTTCAGAGATTTGTCTCATTGTCTTCCATGGAATGCAATCCTTATTTCTGTATTGTCTCCATAAAAATGAATTTGTTATTCCCCCTGCAGGCCACAGAAGAAAAAGGAGAAAATGGTTCTACCAAGGGTCCATTCTGGGAGCATGTTGAGGAGATACCTGGCGGTCGTAGGCGGTGTAAGTTTTGTGGGCATTTATTATCCAATCAAACTCCGATTACCAGGTTCAAGCATCAATGGTCAGGAGTTCAAAGCGGTGGCTTATATATATATATATATATATATATATATATATATATATATATATATATATATAAAACAATTTAAATCAAACCAAGCCGAAAAATCGTACCTAAACTCTCCCAAATCAAAGAAGATGGAATGGGCCATCGAAACCAAATCCAGTTAAAAAGGCAAGCATGTTCGTCCAACACCCGTCCCAACAAAAAATACCTTGAACATCCCGCAAAAATCTCGCATAAATTGCCAAGCTGGGAGCATCTTTCAAGGGCAGCCATTCCAGCGCACCAATCAAGCGAGGAAGACCCGTGAATCAGACTCATAATCCATCCAATCAGCACCCACCCCCCAGAAACAGCAAGCTGAAATCGCAGTCGTGCCAACACTACGTAAATTGAAGAGACAAAGAGATGCACTCCCACCTCGTGATAACTGCTCAGCTCTTGGTGGCTTCAAGTGAGAGGGAGGGGCAGCACGGGAAACCAGGCGAAGAGAAGCAGAGTGAAAGGCAGATGCAAAATGAGCTGATGAGCCGATAGCAGCCCCAAGCAAAAGAAAAATAGCCCAAAAGTAAAAACAACCATGCTCCCAGCCCAAGCCCACCAACATTACTCAAATAGATGGGAAGAAAGCCAGGCAAGTTAAGTTCAGCGTGAGGCAAAATGCTTCTTTTTTTTCTGTTTCTCAATCTGGAAAAACGTATTTTATAATCTAGAATTTGTTTTTTATAGAATCAATTTTTTTAATCATTGGAAGGAATCAATTTTTTTCTTAATACTGTTTCCATGAAGCTTAATTATTGAGCACGAACACATATCCTGTTTTATCTTCAATTAATAAGTTTTGTCGAATCCTTGAGCCTTTATATTATTATTATTATTATTATTATGATCTTCCTGTATTAATTATAAAATTTGCTGATATGTGAGCACAAACAATATCATTGTGGTAATTTTGTTGCAATTATGATGTAGCCGAACTCGTAAAGGTCGGAGGTGTTGAATAGTTATATTGGAATTTGTCTCAAATAGACTATGAGGATGCTAATGTCTTTTATAGACTAGTGAAATAAGGTTAGATGTAAAAAAAAAAAAAACTGATTACGTCAAATCAACATAGTAACCAAAAGAGATCATAACTTTTTATCCTATCATTACATAAAGTTTAAATTTTTACTAGAGATTCTCAAGGTCTAGTTCTACAGGGAAGCACCTTTGAGGATTCATGCTACACGAATGTAGAGTGTAAGCCTGTGTTATCATTACATGAAGTTTAAATTTTTACTTGAGATTCTCAAGGTCTAGTTCTACAGGGAAGCACCTCTAAAAATCAACATAATAAATTTTTAGAGTTATTAATTTATGTTTTAACCCTTCTCTTTAAATGCTTTCGTCCTACTGCTTCTTCTCCTCCACCTTCTATCCAAAAGTTATATTAAGTGCTACCATCAGAGTGTTGCCTCCGCAAGAATAGTAAGGGAATTCATGATACAATAGGGATGCATAGAATTATAGTATTTCTAAAGAAGAAAGAAAAACTTGCATGATGCTTAAGTCATTAACTAGACTATATTCAATAAAATCGAGTAATGTAATAATCTGATTTAAACGGTAAAAAATGTTAACAAACGGACCATACAAAAAATATATGGTAACATTTAACTAAAATAAATGAGTTGTTAATATCATACCTGGAAGGACAAGAAAGAAGACTCATCGTCTTTCCACCGTGGACATCGCCCACCACCAGAAGAGGTTGTTGAGATGGTTCAAACCCCACTACAAAAGGATGCATGGCGACATTGAAAGAAACTACATGGATCGCTAGAGCAACGCTTGGAAAAAAATAAAAGGAAAAGATTATTTATATTAGAGAATAATATAAATCATATCATGAGATCTCACCTAACAACTTAAAAACTATTAATCATGAGATCTCATATTACATGCTGTAATTATCAATTCAAAGGGGAATGTCGTGGCTATAATGGAGGGTTTCTCTTTCTTGTAGTCTCTTCGAGGTGGGGAAGACTAGTAAGAGAGTTTCATGATCATGCGCTAGTTTTTATATGAATATCTACACACAAGTAACAATTTGTCAACAAAAAAATACAGAGATCAACATGCGGTAAAGGCCAAGTTTATAGAATGGGCTATCTAGCTACCTAGGCTTGTAGGCACAGTAGATGAAAGTGAATGAGCAGATCAATCCACTTAACCACAACGACCTCAAAGCACAAAATGGCTAACCTGCTGCTAACAATCCTGAATATTAATTGAAGCACAGGTCAATGAACCCAAAAAAAAAACAAAACAAAACAAAAAAACATTGATTACTTGGCATTTTTCATGTCTTTATCTTTGGATTTACCTCGGCTGGGTGGTTTGACCCAACAGATATGCAATCAGCCTCTATTACCACAGGAAATGTTGCAGATTTTGACGCCAAAAAGTCTCATATTTAACATGCCCGGACTGTTTTGATCTTTCAATCTTCTATGTTGATAATTCAACCATGCACATGGATCAAATTCAGTGGAAATAATGTTATTGCAATTCTTCAAAAAATATTGTTTTTCATATGTGCATGTTCTTCATCTTTTTATCTAAATTTTATGGTAAACAATCATACTTTCAGAAAACTCTCTGATCAGTTTGTATTTCTTTGACACCTTTTAGGGTTCTGAATATCTGTACCTTCTAGCATTGCTTCCTTGACCAGACTAAGTGATTAGTAAGCAAACAGAATATCTGTATTCTGTTTTTATGTATATGTAATATGATTATGATACCATGCTTTTATGCTCCCATCAGTAAGAATCCTAAACCACTAGGAGAAAATATTAGGGAGTGAATTTGAACTTTTTCAAAAAATGGTTATCAATGTTGCAATGTTGTTTGGTTATTAATCTCAGAAATTATTTATTAGGGTTTTTCTCTTCAAGTTAGAGCTAGAATTATTGTGATTTTAATAGCGTTACAAAACCCCCACAAGTTACAGATTTTGCTGGACATCTTTCATTAATCTTGTACCTCACTGCCATTATTAACATTCAGTAATACTGCCTACTACTGTTCAAACTTTACTGGCAACTCACCTATAGTTTCAAGCATCCAATTGATTTCCTGCGGTAATACTGCTTACTACTGTTCAATTCTTTTACCTCCCACAAGAAATGATTGATCTCTTCAGACGCATCTGTAGCGGAATGTGCAATGGTGGCTTCCAAACTGAGAGATGATATCTACAAGATCTCCATAACCTCCAACTACAGTCACCAGAAAACGTAATGGGGAAGCATAAAGAAAAATATTACTGTGTACAATCCTATGCTCATGGTTATGAGTTTAATGTCTAGTTATCTCGATCCTATGCTTATAGTTATGAGTTTAATGTGTTGATTCGGGTCAAAACATATGAAAATGAATTAAGTAAGAATGTGAAAAATCTTAAATATTATTGTGCAATAATACTACACTATCAAGCAAGTGAAATGAGACACTGTTCAACATTTTAAAAACATCAAATATCAAGAAGATCATTGCAGGTGTGCTATAGAGTATAGATCATTGTGTACAATACCATATAATTGCATATAAAGTGAGTGACATGAAATAAGCCCTTAATTTTCTTGTTCACTACTTGTTATGGTTCGATAACATTTTGCAAACACTAGTCAATAATAAAATAAATAGAAATATAAAAAATTTAATTGTATAAGATATTTGGTTGTGAAGAGAAAATCTTTTGAAAAACTCTTCAAAAGATTAAAAAAAAAAACCCATAGGACAGCTAAATTCAAGACAAATAATTTTTCATCAATTTGAAAGATTACAAGAGAAGGATCTTCAACTATATACTTTTTTTTTATCTATATTACCTTACTTGTTGAGATAATAAACCACATTATATCTTCTATCAGAATAGCTTGCTATTACATTTAATAATCTTTAAATTGTTGTCATCCTAACTAAAACATCAACTTGCTAACAGTTAATATATGAATTTTTTCTAGTGGCTAGCTCTGTAGCTTTTAAAGGATTAATTTTTATTGATAATTTCATATACACTACTTGTGTGTCAAGAATATATATTGTAAAATTTTATATGAACTTTTTAGATAATTGACACACTTGCTTTTGCTTTAATGTAATTAATGTCCTTTATCGCGTAGATGGAACATGCATGTTTTGCCAGTGCAAGATGTTCCGTAGCAAAAAATCTAGTGAGAAATTTATGAAAAATGTAAAAAAAAAAAAAAAAGTGCTAAAAGTTATACTAAATACATACAATGCGTTTGTGGAATTTTCTTAGCCTTGGTATGACAAATTAACAGTAGTGGTTCGTGGAAGAAGCCGCCAACTACCATCGATCAACTAGTATAGGTGAGGGTCTTCATGTAAAAAAAAAACATTTTAATATTATTTTGATATATTAATATTAAAAATATTTTTTAAAAATTAAAATAATATTATTATATTTTTTTTTAAATACAATCATTACTTTAATTTCAAACATCCCTGAAGATTCGGCACCGTTTGGTATTGTAGCTGCAAGTGAGGTTTATCCACAGTCACAAATATTATTGTTTGGTAATGCTCATACCGCAATTTTGCACTTGTGGGTCCCACCATTAACTGTGGCATAACCACAGGTTTATAAGAAGCAGCTCGTTACTGCTTCTTGTGATGAGAAATCCACTGTTCACCGAAGAAAACCCATGAACAGTGGAGCATGCTCCACTGTTCATGGGTTTTCTTCGGTGAATAGTGGAGCATGCTCCACTGTTCCGGCCGGACCGATCCGGTTTAACGCTAAAAATGCATTGAACCAGGTCTGACCCAACAAAATAAAATAAAAAATTATTTTTAATTGTGTTTTATTCGAAAAACTAGTGTTAAACATTATTCAATAACTACATAAATTAGACAGAGATCGCTTGATGACGCTGCATTTACAGAATTTGATCGCAATCTCAATTTTGTTCCTGATTATATTTTATCTGATGTTGTTGCGCTCTTAAGAAATTTGTGAAAATTATAGTCCTTGTCGGATGTATTTCATACGTGATGGAATTGTAGATAGTTTAATGGAATAATAAAAAATATTTTATATAAAGTATTATTTATTTCATGATGTAATAACAATAGGTAAATCTACAATATTTAAATTAAAAACCATCAATATTAATATATATTTTTGAAAATTATTTTATAACCTCAATTTCAAAAGTATTTTTAACCAAACACATTAAACTATTTTTTGTTCAACCTCAATTTCAACCACAGTTTTAACCAAACATTTATTTTTTCAAACTAATCTCAACTAAAAGTTCTTTTTATGAAACAATTTTTTTCAAACCACAATCACAACAGCTACCACAATACCAAACACAACCAAGTGTCATTTTCTTGTCCTTGCCATGATAAATTTGACAGTAGTGGTTCGTGGAAGATACTGCCAAGTGCCAACTGCAATCAACCAATTAATAATTGTGAGGGAGTGATCCTCTGTTTTAAGGTTGAATGTATCTCATCATTCCACAACACACTTCATTTCGTTGTTGATTGGTTATGAGTAAAACTTTTAATTTTTTTAATTAATATTTTCTTTTATTTTTTAAGATATATGGTGATGGTATAAAAAAATTAGAAAATAAAAATAAATTTTATTTTGATTTATTTTTAAATAAAAATATTTTAAAAAATAATATTTACCATAATCTTTAATATTTCACACCATACTTCTCTCTTTTCGTGTTCAATATTTTTTTATTTTTAAATATTTATATTTAGTAAATTTTTTTTTTCATTATGATTTTAGGTATGGTTGTGAAATTCATGATAATATATTGGACATTTAGTTTTTTTCCATTCTTGGGTCATTTTTTATTTGTAATTCATATGAATTATTATTAGAAGATGATGATTGGTTATTTAGTGATTTGGGATAACCTAATCAGGTCTTGTACAGTATAAATTATATGTAAGTGGAGCAAAAATCGTGAAAATCACTAAAGCTAATAATTCACTGTCTAAAAACAATACCATTAATTACCTTATCAAAATGAGAGTAGACTGAGATTAGCAATTAAGAGGTGAGTTTGTGTCAAACTAATTTCACACAAGTTTGATATGAGAAATTAAATTTTGCTATCAAATGTAGATCATTGCTTAACATAAAAGAAATATATTTTTTTTCTAATCAGGTACGTATTGTATATATATTAGAATTAAAAATATATTATAATATTCTTTGAAGATATTGTCGATATATAATTTGAAATTGAGAACTCTTACGAGCGGACTACAATGTTGCGCATCTCTAGAGGAATTGTACATATGGGATTGCAGGGAGCTTATCCATATCAGTGATTTACAATAATTGTCTTCACTTTGAAGATTAGTGCTTAGAGGTTGTGATAAGATCAGCAGTATTGATTGGCATGGTTTACGACAATTGCCTTCTCTTGTTTATTTAGAAGTCAGTGGGTGTCGGAGTTTGAGTAATTTCCCAGACGATGATTGCTTAGGCGGCCTCACCCAACTGAAGGAATTGGCCATCGGTGGTTTCTCAGAGGAGCTGGAGGCTTTTCCTATAGGAGTTTTAAACTCATTCCAACACCTCAACTTGAGTGGATCCCTTGAAAGACTGGAGATATGTGGATGGGATAAGCTGAAGAGTGTACTGCATCAACTCCAACACCTCACTGCCCTTGAGAGGTTGTAAATATGTGATTTCAGGGGAGAGGGATTTGAGGAAGCTTTGCCAGATTGGTTGGCCAACCTTTCTTCTCTTCGATATCTTGGGATTGATAATTGTAAGAATCTTAAGTATCTGCCAAGCTTAACAGCCATTCAACGCCTCTCCAAACTGAAGGGATTGCGGATTTTAGGGGGATGTCCACATCTCTCAGAAAATTGTAGACAGGAGAACGGCTCTGAGTGGCCCAAGATTTCTCATATCCCAACAATCGATATAGAATAGAGGTACACGTGTGCAGGTAAGTTGGGATTTTAATTTTTTATGAATAAAATAATTTAATCAAACATTTTTATGATGATTAAAAATGTTTTAATTTTTAAGGCTGCTAAATTCTTGAAAATATAATAATAATTGGTTCCACTAATATAATAATCGCATTCATTGAATATACTTACTGTACATTCAAAGTTTATATCCACTACTTATCATGCATGCTTTCCTGTATTACTTGAAAATGGATAGCACAGCTCATCTTGTGAATACTGCAGAAACTACGAACCAGTCTCATTTTATTTTTTTAAAATTCCCTCTGTATATTCAATGATACCATTCTGCATTTTGTAGTTTAGTATTGTTTCTGTTTCCTAGACTAATAACAAATTGGCTTTTTTAACAATTGTAGATGCAGTAGAAACTCCAAGACTGAAGAAAAAGCCATGGATTGGTCATTTAAAGCTTCTGCATAATAGTGTTTGTCCTGCTGGATTGTGGATAAACGTGTGGCCTGCACAGTTTTCTGTTGTGTTTCGCAGATAAATATACTCGTCAGAAATCAAGAAAATGGACGAAGCTGGCAGCTTATCACAAAAATAATAGAGCTTTAATATATGTGGGCATGGATGTGAATTCTTACCTGAATGTAATGTAATATATCGTCAACTATTTTGTATTGTATTTCTTTCTTAACATTTGAGAATTCAATTTTTATGAAGTTATGTATATTTCAGTGACTAAATTGAAGTTTCCACCATATCTTTTATGCCCATATTTGCATCTTCTGATGAGTTAATTAACACATTAAAGAAAGAATATAGAGTCCTGGAAATACTATACTGAGCATAGATTAATTAATCAACATCTGGTTTCGAAGAGATAGGATACAAGAAATCAATATCCCTGACGAATAAATCCTTGTAAGTGTGGATGTCATTTGTTATCTGGGCTTTGCCCTTTCCTAAATCAATGAATTTTGTTACTGTTCAAAAAAGAATACAAGAAAAATAAAAATTAATGGTAGCTTGACATACTTATGGAATAGACTGAACCATATTCACCTAATACTCAGAAAAAATGTGTCGACTTGTCAAGAACAGCAGACTGTTCTGCCTTTGGTGTCGTCTGCACTTGATGAGAGAACAAAAATGCCAGTCATGGCTCTCAGGAAACAAAAAAGACAACACCCAAAAACATGCCAGCCCCCACGGTTTTGATTTGAGCTACAACATCGGCAAGCATTCACAAGTCCAGCCATTGGTTTCCTAACTGATCAAAATTCATGTTTCACTTGCCCCAGACTCTTCTCCTAGTTGAGTTAGAAATAGATGGCAATGAGAAGCAAGGTGAATGAATTAGGGGGGTTGTCCTAGATCATGAACAGATATTTGAGATCTTCCACGGTGAGACGAGTAGCTGAACCCCCACTTTGATCTTTGCCAAATGCAGATGCAACCATTTTTCTCTTCTCTTCCTGCAAATTGTGCTCATCAGCAAAGAAAATTATCTTTGAAAACCACGGTCAAGATCTCGAATATAAGAACGCAGAGCACATACATGCAAAAGTATTAGATAATAAATAGATCACACTTGAAGATTACAAGTAATGTTCTCATTGTTATTTAACTGTCATGCCCATCTACCACCCTGGAAATGCAATGTGTTGCCTTCTTGATAAGTTTAATGAGATTAACATGACTGTCAAGCATTAACTTGTACGAGTAGCGATTTCCAGAGGAAATTTTGAATGGTAATGCTCTTTCCAAATTTACCACTAAAAGTCACTTCCGTTGGAACATAATCAGCTAATAACCTTTTTCTTTCAACATGCGCCTTCCACCTTGATGTGATGTACTCATATTTCATTGCAATTATCATTAATCCTCAATGTTTATCTCTAATCACTTCCCTCAATATATATATATATATATATATATATATATATAAGATAATTCTCTTGATTTATAATGCGAAAGGCATAACATACCTCAACATATATAAATTAACAGAATCCCATGTGTTGTTTTGTTCAGGGATTCACTATTCCTGACATGAGGGGGGTTGGGATCCCTTCAAACTCCCAGATAGACTTTCTGGCTTTTCTGGATTGTTGTTGGTTAATGATATTTAGAAGAGAGAACAAAATGGGAAGCTAAAGATTCAAAATTAGTTGGGGAAAAAAAAAAACTTCTCTTTTTAACCCTCCGGAACCGAAGGGAAAGAATAAGATTAAACAGTTATTCAAAAAACAAAAAACATGAATTACTTCAGTAATTTCTGTATAGCCCAGAAAACGAATTTGTTGAAAAAATAACTGGATACCTCAATTTCTTCAAAAATTCAAAGAGCTCATATGTTTAGATCCCAAAATCAAGCCAAGAAGAAAAAAATAGAAACACCCAGAGCATAATTTGTTCAAAAAGCCAACCGGATTACTCAAATTCTTAAAAAATTCAAAGAGCCCATAATTTTAAACCGCAACATCAATTCAAGAACACAAAATTAGAAAAACCCAGGAAAAATCTCGATAAGAAAAGAAATAAATCAAAGCCACGTTTCTTGAAAATCTCCAAATTCAAATTAATTACACAAAATTAGGAAAACCCAAAACATTAGAGGAAAAAAAAAAAGGAACGCAAGTAAATACCATTTAACAAAACCACTGCCAGCTTTAGCACGAACAAGTGAAGCAGCAGCAGTATTAGCATACCCATCAGTAGGCTCGGCGTCTACTCTATTCCTCGTCATTTCTTCTTCTCCTTCCTGGTGAGAGATTTTAACAATGGGTAGAAATGGGTTTTTAATAGGAAAAGTGAAGATAAAAGGAGACGGGAAATGTCAGTTATGACAGTTATAAAATGGCGCCAAGTGGTTGGTTCTGGTATGAGTGGGAAATGATTTGGACATGGACAGATGAGTTGGACTACTTACCCACCATTGGATATTTCTCATGTTCTTATATCAACGACTCAGATTGAATCTCTCATTTTCGGCTCACCCTTGAAGAAACTCTTGCAAAGTATATGGTCCAAAAGTTAGAGGAATTTAAGATGATTAATTAATTATAAAACCATATATAGTTTCATCTTTATGTTATTAAATCTTCTTTTTTATCCTTATGGTCAAATGTATTTTTGGATTAACTTCATCACTGATTTATATTAAGTCTAGTTGTTTTAGTGATTAAGAATGTATTCTCAATATTAGTCTGATAAAGATATTTTTAGACTAGCTAGAACTTTGATCTATATTAAATTTAGTGTTTGAGTGATTAAGGATGTGTTTTGGATATTAATTGGCTTGGTTCATTTGACAATTTTATGTTATTTTTCATGTGATTTAAGTTTATAATTTCAGGGAAGAAAAAAGAGAAATGGGTGAAGAAAATAAAATATTATAATTTTACAATCATATGTGTTTTATCTTCTGAATCCTTATCTCGTTCTCTGTCTAGTTTTGAATTCCTTTTATCTTCTGACTCTTTTCTCCTTATCTCCAATTTTCAATTTTTCTTTAATTAATAGATTGATCCCATGTATGTAAAGAAGATAGCAGCAACGCTTCGTTAACTTAGAATGGGGTAAAAAGAAGCTAGAATAAAAGTTAGTGACGATTATTACAATGGGGTCGTGACGATGAATGATAGACTTACTCAGAATCTAATGTTAATGAAAGAGAAAATTGTGAAAGGAATTTAACAGGAAACTTTGTTAGACTTGAAAAGAATCTAGAAGAGAGTTTTGAAAAACCACACAATTTCAATAAAGTTTCTATTATAGAATGTATAGCATGTATTTATCTGAATAGAAAATTACTATAAGATTATTCCAATGTTGTAATCCTTACAGTTACTACCACATATATATAAATAGGAAAGGTTGGCTAAGGCACAACCTAACACATTCTATTATTCTTAACTTGGTATCAGAGCCCTAAAATAATTAGAACACTTTCCTCACAGCCTCCTCTACAATGGAATAGCCGCTCATTACTTCTTCCTCTTCGGCAACACCGGCAATGCAGACTTCTTCTCCTGCAGCGGCTCCTCTGCCTTCCTCTGCTGCATCACCGCTTGCTTTCTCCTCTGTCGTGGCTGGTGAACAACCTCTCTTCAACCCCCACAATACTCCCTTCTTGCAGCCTGCGTCTAATGCAACCTCTGTCTTTGCTGCCGCAAACATCATCTCCTTATCTCACAAGCATCAAGTCATCTCCCTCAAATTAACAAACACCAATTATCTATATTGGCGTATGCAGATGCTGCCGTATCTCCTAGGTCAAGGAGTTTTCGGTTTTGTTGATGGCTCCAACACATATCCATCTCCACATGTTCTTGCCGGAGATGGTACCTCTCTTCAAGTAAATCCGCTCTTTCTTAACTGGAAACAATAGGACCAACTTATTCTGAGTGCTATTCTTTCCTCTCTATCCATGGAAGTTCTGCATCTTGTTGTTGGCTGCCAAAGCTCTTGTTCTGCCTGGCGCCCTCTTGAGCGAGCTCTCGCTTCCACCTCAAACTCTTGTATTATGCAACTTCATGGCTCTTTTCAGGATCTTTGATAGGGTGATGAATCAGTAACTCAATTTATGCAAAAAGCTAAGGCCTTGTTTGATGAATTGGTCGCTGCTGGCCGACTGGTTTCGCTTGACGATTTCAACTTATATATGTTTCGTGGTCTTCGAGAAGAGTTTAAAGACTTAGTTACAAGTCTTATTACCAAGGCTGAACCTTTATCGTATGCAGATCTTCACAGTCATCTCCTCACGCATGAATTTATTCACAAATCTTCGGCTGCCATACATGCTCCTCTGCTGCCCACACCCAGTACCCTATTGTCTGCCCTTGTTGCACAACGCCAAACCTTTGGCAATTCTGGTCGCAGCAGGGGCCGCTTCAATGGCGGCTAGTGTCCCAACCAGTCCAGCAGTAGAGGCAACCGGTTTGCTAACTCCAGACCTGATCACTGCAGCTTCCAAAGCTCCTCCTTCGGTGACAGTAGACAAGGCACTTGGCAGGGAAATTGGCAGCGCAATAGGGGGCAGAATCCACGCTGCTAACTGTGTCAGATTTCTTTCCATACCGCTCCCCACTGTCCTCAAATCCAGCAGCGGGTTTATGGCCAACAGCCTACTGCAAATCTGGAGCAGCACAATCTCTCCTCAACCGGTTCTGCTGATTGGTTTCCAGATACCAATGCCAATCAACACGTCACACCTGATCTTGCCATCTTGACTGCTTCAGAACCGTATCTTGGTAATGATAATTTGCATGTTGGTGATGTTAAGGGCCTTCCTATATCTCATCTCGGTCATACAAAAATATATACACCACATCGTTCTTTCACCTTATCTAATGTTCTTCATGTTTATTTTGAATTTCACCCTCGTGTGTTTTATGTCAAGGATCTCAACACCAATGAAGTCCTTCTCTCAGATCAGAGTAAAGATGGTCATTATGCCCTGACCAAGTCTTTCATCACGTCAGTTCCTCAAGCCTATTAGTCTCCCTGCACTTCTGCTTCTGCCGATTTATGGCATCGTCGACTAGGTCATCCTACTTCACGTATTTTTCAATTGTTAGTCTCAAAAAATAAGATCATTTGTAACAAAAAAATGTCTTAATTTTCAATGTCAAAGTTGTCCTTTAAGAAAATCATCGCGTTTGTCTTTAGGACCTATGGGTCACAAAACTTCTGCTCCGCTTGAATTAATTTTTAGTGATGTATGGGGCCCTGCTCCCTTGTTCTCTTCAGATGACTATCGTTATTTTGTTATCTTTGTTGATGCTTATACTAAATATGTATGGTATTATCCTCTTGTTGCCAAGTCTGATGTTTACTCTGTTTTTCATCAATTTCAGACTCTCGTTGAACGTCAATTTTCATTAAAAATAAAATTTATTCAAACTGATTGGGGTGGTGAATACCACAAACTGTCCACCTTCTTTCAAACCGTTGGTATCCATCATCATCTGATTTGTCCTCACACTCGTGAACAAAATGGCACAGTAGAGCGTCGTCATAGGCATATAGTGGAAACAAGACTTACTCTTCTAGGGCAATGTAAAGCACCTTTTCGGTTTTGGAATTATGCTTTTGAAACCTCTGTTTATCTTATAAATCGCATGCCTACTCTTGTTCTTGCCCATCGATCTCTGTTTGATTGTTTATTACAATAGTCTCCTGATTATCATTTTTTTGCGTACTTTTGGGTGTCTCTGTTTTCCTTTTCTGCGTCCATATAATAATCATAAATTGGATTTTCGTTCCTCTCCATTTGTGTTCTTTGGTTACAGTTCCTCGCACCTTGGTTATCGATGTTTTGACATTGCATCTCACCGTATTTATATTTCCCGTCATGTCCGCTTCCATGAACATGTGTTTCCATTTAATAATTTTGAATAGATTGCAAAGGTCTCGAACACAACCCACACCCAACCCGTTACTGTCACCCTCTTGATTCTGCTCCACCACCCCCCAATACCTACTTCAAACAACCACCCAAACAGTCCCCAACATTCAGCTCTGCCACTCCAAATAGCCACCCTGCCACAGCCTTCGCCCCTCCCCTGTCCATCATCCCTTGCTTGTTTATCTAACCATTATGATGTAGGTTCAGCTCGTCAATCTGTCCCATCTCCTCCTGGTCTTGGGGCAATCTCTAGTCCCTCCTCTACTTCGCCCTCCTTGGCCAGTGTTACTGCAGATTCGGTCTCTGCTTACAGCCCCTCCTCTGCTGACAGTCCTGTGCTTGCGGCTGCTTCTTCATCATCCTCTCCAGCTTGACTGAAACTTATGGTTGATCTATCTTCTTATCAGCTGCCACAGGTCTCCTCCCTGCCACCATCTTCCCCTGCGTCTCCACCAGCGTTCAACAGGCATCCTATGATTCTCAGACCGCGGCAGCCGAAGATAGCAAATCTGGTTGCTTCAGCTGCCGCCACCCCTCCCTCCATACGAGTACTGCATTCTCCCTTTTCTGAGCCTTTTGTATTTTTTTATGCTGACTGGTATGCAGTTTGGCATAATGTTATGTGTGATGAGATTGCCGTTTTGCGCTCTAATCGCACTTGGTCTTTGGTTCCCTTTCATCCTTCGATGAACGTTGTTGGCAGTAGATGGGTGTATCGGATCAAACATCGTGTTGATGGTAGTATTGAGCGCTATAAAGTGCACCTTGTTGCTAGAGGTTTTACTCAGCAGGAAGGCATTGATTATTTTGAAACCTTTAGTCCAGTTATTAAGCAGGCCACCGTCCGATTGGTTTTCTCTATCGCGGTTTCGCGAAATTGGAAGATTCATCAACTTGATATTCATAATGTCTTCCTCAATGGCGTTCTTACTGTTGTTACTCATTTTTGGACCCCATGTGCTGGAGATGGTGTATACCTCTTTTGAACTGAGTGTAGGAGTTTAACTCATGTTTGCTGGAAGATTGATAAAAGCAGAGAAATAAAAAGTTTTTCGAAACCCTGTTTGAGCTGTTTTATGCTCTCTTTATCCTTCCCCTTTACTGCCAAAATCGTTAGGTTTTCTTAGATTGATCAGGAGTCTTCATAATGTCAAATTCATTCCTTTTTTATCTGGTCTTTAAGGTTGGATAAATCCCTCAGAATTTGCACTAAAAAAAACTAGTTCTGCTGCTATCGCAATTTTTTGTTCCAACTTAGGCTCTGATTCTGACTTTGTTTCGTACGATATCTAACCATCCTAGCTATATTTTGTCACTCATGACATGTTGAAAACTTGACCTACACCTTTATTAGGTCCTAGGGGTCACTATTCTTAGGGCAGACTCTCAGTCAGATTTGGATGCTCGACATTGTCAGATCAAGAAAACGTTTTTGACAACCAGATCCCTGTCAGATTCTGTTATCTAAAACGATTTTATCTCACTTTGGATCCTTCATCAAATTTGTAGTCTGAGACACCTAGATGAATTTGAGCTTTTGAATTGCTTGATTTCGATATCAGAAGCTCAAGATATTCCTGTTTGAAATCTAGCGTGAAAACATAGAATCCTGCCGCGAGAAGGTTTCCAGCCGAGTTTGGTTGCAATTCTTTTATTCAAAACGAATTTATCTCACTTCGAATCCTCATCAAAGTTGTAGTCCGGGACACGTAGATGAATTTGGGCTTTTGAATCACTTGATTTCAATATCAGAAGCTCACGATATTCCTGTTTGAATATCTAGTGTGAAAGCAGGGATTCCTGCTGCGAGAAGGATTTTTGCCCAAGTTCGCGGGCCTGATTCGAGGGATTTTTCTGGACCAAGGACTGAATTGAAAAATGCTAAAATGAGAGATTTAATTGAAGAAGATATTGGAAGTTGGAGAGGGGGCTGGATCATCATAAATGACAGGATTTCTACCACACCGAATAAGGAAAATCACGTTTTTGTGCAGCTATAATTCATAGGAAACAACAGCTTTTGACATCTGCAAAATGCCATAAAGAGAAGAACCTCACCATCATCTAATGGCTGGGATTTTATCCCTAACATAGATGGCTGGGATGATGTGTTAATGTTGGAAAGAAATCACTAGAATCAGCACATAATCAATGACAATATTGTAGTTTCCTCATTTTAATTATTTGGCTGCAAATCAGCTGGGATTTGCATCCTAGATGAATGCATTGAATCTTTCCTAATAAGAGCTGTGTATAGACTATATATACGCTGCCTCTGCTGACCTAAAAGAGGAGAAAAAACAGAAGAAAAAAAGGGAGACGGAGGCAAAACAAGGAGAAAGAAAGGAGGCTTTTCTTTGATACTAAAAAGCCTTCACTGGAATGTGAAAGAGGGAGCAGCAGAAAAAAAAAAACGAAAAGAGATCATTAATGAAAAACATTGTCGCCTTACTGAAGAAATGGAGGAAAGACATAAGCTAGAATAAAAGTTAGTGACGATTATTACAATGGGGTCGTGACGATGAATGATAGACTTACTCATACTATGATAGAATCTAATGTTAATGAAAGAGAAAATTGTGAAAGGAATTTAACAGGAATCTTTGTTAGACTTGAAAAGAATCTAGAAGGGAGTTCTGGAAAACCACACAATTTCAATAAAGTTTCATGGCAAGAAGTTGTCAAGACAATGGAAGATGTCAATTTTAAACATGTATATGTATCTTTTGTTTCTTCCAATTAAACATGTATTTTGTGTCGTGAAACTCTAGAGTAGCCTGATCAAGTGTAAACACCATTAATTAGTTTCTCGGGGACTTGGAATACCTTTTTGAGCTGCCTTTGAGCTTCAATTAATTGTAATCTTGATGACCTTCTGTGCTTCTACTGAGGCAGGCAGCACCGATACATACCGCCAATTCTTTACACTCTTTTTAATTTATATTGTTCGCTACCAAACAACTTTTCTGCTTTCCCTCGGTAAAAATGATGACTTCAAGTCTGTTTGATAATATCTGATTTTAAGACTAAAATGTTTCTGTTCTCTCTCTCATAGTGCTTACATTTTCATATGAGCTTCATCAAAGTTTGAACATTGCGGTGAGTCCACACTTTAACTTACTCAACAATTAGCTTCTGATTCTTTTGTTATAATTCTTAATTATATGCAGCACTTGCATATAATTAAAGGTTAAAAGCAACTTGCTATATCTTATAATATATAATCTTTGGTAGGAAAGCTGTTGCTTCCTTCCTAGCACCGTCCTCCTTATTAAACAATACAATAATTAATTATATATCATGGTAGCCAGCTACTGCAAAAATGACATTGTCTTCTGCTTGATCTCTCCCAGTATATCATTGACTTCCTAATTTCCCTCACCAAATTTCTTAAACTTTTCTCATGATCTGTGCTTCCTTTTTCTGATTGAATCGAATCATCTCGTATTGTGTTCTTGATCTGTATCTTTCTTGCTTGCAAGGTGAATCCTACTCTCTTTTCTTGTTTTTCTACCACTAATTTTGTTTGAAATAAGATTTGCTCATTTGGTTGTAGAATTAATAAGTAGGATTGTAGATTGATCAATCTCGTAGAACTTGATTATATATGTGTTGCTTGATCTATTTTATTACTCAAAACTCATATTTAGCTTTCTTCTTACATATTGCCATCAACTTCAACTACTTATCTTAAAAACAGCTGCTCTCAAGGTTTCTTTTGTCTGTTGAGTGCCTCTTGTCAGCTTGATAGGTGACTAGTTACACTACTCTTTCTCATATTCTTGCGCTTACATTTTCAGATCACTCCGTCATTAGCTTCAGATTCTTTTGTTAAAATTCTTTCGAATCCTTTTTAAGGAAAACACAAGTTTCCAAATATAAATCAATTTACCTTTCTTAGTTTTTATAATCCAAGCCTTGTGGACTTCATACCAAGTTCATTGTTTTTTCATTTTATGTTCTTTGCTGTTTTTAACTTCTTATTTTAGTTTCAACTACCTTTCCTTCCACTTGATCAATTTTAGAACTCAAAACTCATATTATAGCTTTGTTCTTACATGTTCTTTTTTCTGTCAACTTCAACTATTTATTTTCAAAACAAGCAGAATTTCTTCCAAATTTTTATTTTAGATTGCTTTTCTGACAATTATTTAAATTATTCAATATTTATTACAATTTTTTATCTGCTTGAAGTACATCTCTATAGGAAAATATATAGTTAAGTGCCTGCCCATTTAATTTTAGAATTTGTAATGATTGATTTAATTATACAGATTCAGTTTATTTTCGTAACACACTTACGGCTAGGATGTTTGCTGGTTGTTGACAAACTGTAGGATTTGTACTTGCTGCCTTTGCTTCTGGGCTTCTTTCTTTGTAGGACACTGCTTTGTAAGATATTGAGGTATGCACTCTTTTCCTTTACTTACTTATTTAAAAAATAATGATTTCCTCTAAATTTTCATTTTAAGATTGAGTTCTTATTTTCCAATTAATTCAACATCCATTTTTATGCCTTTCTTTTGACAATTTTTTATTTGATGTTTGAAGGGCCAAAGAAGAAAGCGGTGAAAATGGCAAGACAGAATGATCCATTTTGGGATTTTGTTGGGAAGCTGGATGGTGGTCGTTTCAACTGTACATTTTGTGGCTATAAATATGCTGCTGCTACTTCCGTTACGAGGATCAAATGGCATTTGTCAGGAGTCCAAGGGCGTGGTGTTGCAATTTGTAGACAAGTGCCTGAAGACGTTCAAGAAGCCGCTTTTCAAGCTGTCCATGGTGGCAACAAAAGACATAAAAACATAGCAAGTTCAAGCAATTTTAATGATAATGCCATTTCAACCACTCCACAAGAACAAAACAATGAAGTCGACAATGTGGCAGGAGATGCAGGAACGACACAAGCAGCGGATAGAATGGGTCACCCACTTGGAAGAAGTGTGGAAGAGTTCAGTAGATGGTTAATGGAGGATGATATAGAGAATGGGACTGGAGGAGTAGTGCAGCCTGGTGCAGGAGCTAGCTCTTCTGGAGGGCTTACAGGCAACACAAATGAGACTCCAGGAGATCCATTACCTACTAGCTTACATGTTGAAGTCGACAATGTGGCACCACAAGGGCAACATCTGGAGAGAGTAACTGGGCAGCCTGTTGTAAGAGGTAGTTCTCATGAGAGGCCACTTGTTAATCACGATGAGCCTCAAGAAGACTCATCCCAACCAACTGATCCACTGTGTCTTACCCATGGAAGATATCATGGTCAACTCTGTCCTCCACTAGTGAACATGGTTGGAGACCCTGGGCAGCCTGTTGTGAGACATAGTTCTCATGAAGCTCTTCAACGTAATGGAGATGTGTTTCTAACTGAAGAACTAACAGATGGAGAGTTTGAAAATAATAAGAATGGTATCTGGTCGTGGATAATGAATGATGAAGCCTCATCAAGTATTGGCATTTACGGGATGGGGGGTGTGGGAAAAACAACATTGCTCACACATATCTACAATCAGCTTCTACAAGAACCTGGCACTTTTCCCCATGTTCACTGGATCACGGTATCGCAGGATTTTAGTGTTTCTAAATTGCAGAATCTTATTGCAAAAGACTTTCATTTAGATCTTTCAAATGAAGACAACGAGAGGAAAAGGGCTGCAAAACTGTCAAAAGCATTAATTAAGAAACAACGGTGGGTTCTCATCTTAGATGATTTGTGGGACTGTTTTGATTATAATAAGGTGGGAATTCCTATCAGAGTGAAGGGATGCAAACTAATTCTTACAACTCGATCATTTGGAGTTTGTCAGCGGATGTTCTGCCAGAAGACAATCAAAGTGGAGCCTCTTTCAATGGAAGAAGCTTGGGCTCTGTTCATGAAGGTGCTTGGATGTATTCCTCCAGAAGTGGAAGAAATTGCAAAATCTATTGCAAGTGAATGTGCTGGTTTGCCTCTTGGAATTATAACGATGGCCGGAACCATGAGGGGAGTGGATGACAGATGTGAGTGGAGGAATGCTTTAGAGGACCTGAAACAATCAAGAATTAGGAAAGATGATATGGAGCCTGAGGTATTCCACGTACTGAGATTTAGTTATATGCACTTAAAGGAGTCAGAACTGCAACAATGCTTCTTGTACTGTGCATTATTCCCGGAAGACTTCGTGATCCCTAGAGAGGATTTGATAGCTTATTTGATTGACGAGGGAGTGATAAAAGGGCTGAAGAGTTGGGAGTCAGAATTTAACAAAGGCCACTCGATGCTGAATAAACTCGAAAGAGTCTGCCTATTGGAAAGCGCTAAGGAAAGGTATTATGATGATAGATGTGTCAAGATGCATGATTTGATTAGGGATATGGCCATCCAAATACTGCAAGAGAACTCTCAAGGCATGGTTAAAGCAGGTGCACGGTTAAGAGAAGTGCCGGGTGCAGAGGAGTGGACAGAGAATCTTACTAGAGTTTCACTGATGCATAACCAGATTGAAGAAAGTCCTTCCACGCATTCACCGAGGTGTCCCAGCCTTTCAACTCTATTGTTTTGCGACAATTCACAGTTGCAATTTATAGCAGATTCATTTTTTGAGCAGTTGCATGGGCTCAAGGTTCTTGATCTGTCTCGTACAGGTATTACAAAACTACCTGATTCTGTCTCTGAATTGGTGAGTCTCACTGCATTACTGCTCATTGATTGTAAGATGTTAAGGCATGTACCGTCATTAGAAAAGCTCAGGGCACTGAAGAGGTTAGATCTCTCTAGTACTTGGGCACTTGAAAAGATTCCTCAAGGCATGGAATGTCTATGCAACCTGAGGTATCTTAGAATGAATGGATGCGGTGAAAAGGAGTTTCCTAGTGGGTTGTTACCTAAGCTCTCTCACCTGCAAGTCTTTAAATTGGAGGAGTGGATTCCTCCTACTACCAAAGATAATATAGTAGGACATTATGTTCCGATAACAGGACAATATGTTCCGATAACAGTTACAGGTAAGGAAGTGGCATGCTTGAGGAAGTTGGAAAGTTTGGTATGCCATTTTGAAGGTTACTCAGACTACGTGGAGTATCTCAAATCTCGGGATGAAACCAAATCACTAACCACATACCAAATTCTTGTAGGACCACTGGATAAGTATCATTATGATTATGATTATGATTATGGTTATGGTTATGATTATGGTCATGATGGTTGCAGAAGGAAAACAATTGTTTGGGGTAACTTGAGTATCGACAGAGATGGAGGTTTTCAGGTCATGTTTCCAAAGGACATTCACCAACTGACTATTGATAAAAATGATGATGCAACAAGTTTATGCGATGTTTCCTCTCAAATAAAGTATGCAACTGATATGGAGGTTATCAAGATTTTTAGTTGCAATAGCATGGAGAGCTTGGTTTCATCTTCTTGGTTCCGCTCTGCTCCACTACCATCTCCATCTTACAACGGTATATTTTCTGGTCTTAAACGGTTTAATTGTTCTGGTTGTAAGAGCATGAAGAAGTTGTTCCCTCTTGTCTTGCTGCCAAGCCTCGTAAACCTCGAAAATATTAGAGTTTCTGACTGTGAGAAGATGGAGGAGATAATAGGTGGAACAAGACCAGATGAAGAGGGGGTTATGGGTGAAGAAACCAGCAGCAGCAATATCGAATTCAAACTCCCAAAGTTAAGAAATATGGAATTGAGAGGATTACCAGAACTGAAAAGCATTTGTAGTGCAAAATTGATTTGCGATTCTATCGAAGGAATTGAAGTAAGAAATTGCGAGAAGATGGAGGAGATAATAAGTGGAACAAGATCAGATGAAGAAGGGGTTATGGGTGAAGAATTCAAACTCCCAAAGTTAAGATTTCTGGCATTGATTAACTTGCCAAAACTGAAAAGCATTTGCAGTGCAAAACTGATTTGCGATTTTCTGCAATCTATTACAGTAGAAAATTGTAAGAAGCTGAAGAGGATGCCAATTTGTCTCCCCTTGCTTGAAAATGGCGAGCCATCTCCTCTCCCTTCTCTTAAACACATCGGGGTATGTCCAGAAGAATGGTGGGAGTCAGTAGTGGAGTGGGAGCATCCTAACGCTAAGGATGTGCTTCGTCCCTTTGTAAAGTTTTTGTCGGATTAAGAGTAAGCATTGTTGTTTTAATTGGATTAAGCTTAAGCTATGTGTCTACTTAATGACTGATGTGTTTATTATATCAAATGCAAGATAGTGGAGCATGCGATGTCATCCGTCCCTTTATGGAGTTTTCATTCGTAAACATTCTAAAACTAAAATTAAAAGTAGTCAATCAAGATTTTTTTTCTTCTCTATCAAAATCTGACCACTCTTTTTCCTCTCTAGAATTAGAAATCTAAAACTAAAAAAAATAAAGTTTTAGACTAAAATTGTATTTTCAAAAATTTAAGGGATTGAATATTTATAACTTGAAAAGCATGAGGACCAAAATGAACTTTTCATGCTAATCTTTAAATTACCACCCATTTTATCCACTTCTTTTAATTTGATTCTTTTTCTTTCAATCTTATATGGGCTCAACAAATTTAAAGTAATTGTGTTTAAATTTAGTGAGTACATTTCCTATAAATTGATGAATTGAAATACCAGCTATCATGCATAAAGAATTGAAATATCAAGAACACCAGAATGTTCTTGATGAATTGAAATACCAAACGCATAAAGAATGGGAAATTAGCCCCGATGGTATTTGTGAAAGAACCGCTCCATTTATGTCAAAACGACTTGTTACAGGTTCTGATACAATTAATCAGAATTAATTTATTGGAACAGATGAAGAAGATTTAACTAAGAATGTGAAAAGTTTTAAATATCACGGAGCAATTATTAATATTAATTAAAAAAAAAACTGATTGCCATGGTAAAATTCTTGTAGCACTGGGACACATTGTAATGTTCATCATAATACTGTAATTATTTTTTTATCCTCCTAGCAAAAATACTTAAGATTGCTCTGGAGGTATTTTTGTCTTCTTTTATTTGACAAATTCGTCATTGTGTTATTGACTCAAGCTGTCTTTGCGCCTTTAAAATGAACAGTAAAACAACTTTTAAACCTTTAATTGTTATTATTAGGAGTTGATTCATAAAATTATATAATTTCGAGTTAATATATATTTAATATGTAAATTTATTTTAAAAGCTTAAAAATAAATAAAATCATGTTAAAATCAGGTAAAATAAAGTGAAATCACGAGTTTGAAACCGTTTTTACGAATTTAATAAAAACAAATACATTGCTGCAGTGCCGTACATTAGATATTTAGATCTGGATGGACGGTGAGGATGCAATGCATCTTGGTCTAGGTGGGGTCCAAAGTAAGAGTTTTGAAAATAACATTAATGATTTTTGGAGTACAGTTAAAGATAATTGCAGATGTTGCTGGCATGTCTGTTTTAAGATATGTTTTGCAATTATATTTTGTAAAATTTGAAAAAAACTAAGTTATTTTTTTTTAATTTTTAAATCTGATATATTAATATTAAAAATATTTTTTTAAAAATAAAATAAAAATTATTTTAAAAAACATTCATTATCATTTTTTTAAATATCTTTGAAAAAACATCTTTATTTAACACATGGCTGGCTCGGTCAACAGCTGGCTCATTTTTTTTATAATGTTTTACACCTTGCCTTGTTCATAAATTGAAAGAAAATAATAGTAATATAACGTCTGCGTGTATACTCACCGTTACTGATCCATTTGGCATTTTAAAGCTTTATACCTAACTTAACGGAATTGTATCATGACCATGTTCATGTCTGCTGTGAGAAGTACAAGTTGGAGCTTTTTGGCCACTCACAGACAAGGTTTGTTTGTCATGGGTGAGTTTTTTAAATTAATTACATGATTGATTTAAATTGATTCTTGAATTATTAAATCTATGGTATTTAAAATTTTTTTTTTTATGATTTTATGATTTTACTATTTATTTTTACAATCTAAATTTATATTTAAATTTTTATATCGTGTAAAAAACTTTATTGGCATTCAAAGAAGGACACCGTCATCTTCTCAATGATGTTACGCATGCCTGCGACATATGTATAGTTTGGCCTCTACCACATCTTTTATCTTCTCCTCCTTATTTTGTTTCTCTTCTCCTTACAAAAATGTAAAATTGTACTTTTATTTGGTTTTTGTATTTAACTTATTTTTTATATTTTTAATTGTTATATATTTTATTTTATTTTTAAAGTTTTTTCTTCAATTTCATACCTATCATTATTTTAATTACTATTTTTTAATTATTTTTCTAATTAAATTAAATTTTATTTTCAATTTACTCTTTTAACATTTGATTTCAAAATATTTTTATATCAAATTTAGTCATTATTCTTTTTATTATTATTATTATTATTATTATTATTTTGTTTTGAAGCCTTTTATATTACATTTTTTTTCAAATTCATCCCTCATTATTTTGTTAATTTATAATTTTTCTTTTTATTTTTTAAAGTTTGTCTTCTATATTTTAAACCCCCGTAAATAAAAATAAATAATAAAAAAAAACACATAGGTTCGAAGTAATGAGGTTTCGATGAGTAATGGATATTCGGTATGAAAGAAATGAATAAATAGTAGGAATGACAATAAATGTGTCATGTGAGAGAGTGATCTCCATAAACAAATTTAAAGGTATTTGAAGTCGAAAAGAGAGTCATGATTTTTAGTTTAAAACTTGTAACATTGGCGAAACCAATGACGAGTTTCAATGGATAAAAGAATAAGAAAAAACCAGAAGATATGTAAACCCCGGTCAAAAAAACTTATTTTGAAAAATTAGTGATAAATGTGGTAATATTGAATTTATTGAGTATAAATTAAGGGGAAATTTCATGAGGTTCTAAGTAAATGAATTAATGCATGAAATTCAGATTTTAGCGTAAAAGACACTGATTGTCTAGTTTTACGGTATCGATGATATATCTCAATCCGATCGTTGGATCGGGCTGCAATTTTATAAGGAATCTCCAGACATGTTTTTTTATATTAGGTTCAAATTTCGTGTCAATCGGAGTTTGGGAAGGCTTTACGAGAGTACTGAAAATCGGGTAAATTAAAGAAGATAACACAAGGGGCATTAATAAGGGTATTTTTGTAATTTTATCAAAACAAATACTCTCCTCTCCTCTCTTTAAAAACAGGAGGGAGACCATTTGTTTTGTCCATTTTTTTTCATTTTCTCTTCATTTCTTCAAGCTAAATCAAAAGGGAGTGTTCTTAGGAGGATTATATCCAAGAAAACAAATTGAGTGACAACTTAGAGAGTTATAGAGCTTGAGAGAAACAAAGGGAAGAAACTGGAAATTGGAAGAGGAGGACATGATTTTTGTAAATTTTTCAAGAATTCATTGAAATAAGTTAAAGTAGCAAAGGTAAGCAACATACCCTTTAGTAATTTCGTTTTTCTCTCTTGTTCTTGCATGAGGAGAAGAAAACCTCCAAGTTTAAAATTCTAGGGTTCATGTAAATATTTTGGGGGAGTAATTGTTCTTGTGAATTTCGAGATTAATTGCATGATAATGGCTTGATTTGTTGAAAAATAGAAGGAATAAATTGATTTGAAATTATGAGTTTTGGGATTGCAACAGGGCAGGAATTTCGGCAGCCATATTTTGACTTTCCACTGTTGGATTAGATTGATTTTTGGATATGTTATTATACTCAATGTCACCTACATTCTGACAGGAGGGATTGTAAATATTAGACTTTGTTTGAGGGCTGTCACCGGAGGAACATTTCTGGAAAATCACCTTTCAAGACAGCCTTTTTTGTCGGACGTTATATCATTGTTTCACCGTTGGATTGGTCTGGATTTTGGATATGTTGTTCATCCATATGTTATATAAATTCTGAACGGTTAAGATCGGAAACAAACACTCCTACCAGAAATTTTAATTCCCGAACAGTAGGTCTTCAATTTTCAGGTCAGTCCAGTATTGTTCTGATATCGGGAGATTTAACCATTGGATGTATGTTAATTGTGGATATGTTATTCTAATGATGATAATGTATAATTAAACCATTTGGATTTATTGAATTCTAAATTTACAAAATGATGTTTTAAGTTTGGTTTGAGAAATATTGAATGAGAATATGAGGTTTAGCATAAAAAGTATGTTTTGGGACTAAGGATAATGGCAATGGGTTTAATGATGATGGTTGTGTTTGTGTTGTGTTTGAGTCATGTTTAATGTGTTGATAAGTGATGGTATAGTTAAATTCTATAAAGAATAATGATTGATTAATACTTTGGTTGTGTTGGAATGGGAAATCATGGTAAGGGATGTTGTAAGTTGAATTATGATATAAGGAATCATTATGAGTGTGCTTTGGAAAAATTTGGCATGTGTAGTCATTGATGAAATTTAAGTTAAATTACATTGTTTGGTGATAGATTAAATGTCTTGGGACATTAGAAAATCGGTGACGAGAATTCATGTCTTTGAACATCCATGGAAATTATTTACGGAAGTATTTGATTTTGTGAATTTATGAATATTATGAATAAATCGGGAAGATTCAAATATTGATTCAAGATGTTATATTAAAAATGTAAGAGAAGCATTCACTCGACTTCTCAAGAGCTCATATAGTAGGAGCTTAAGGAGGGATTGCAGGAGGGGCACAACAACAAGAAGGAAGAGCGAGTTGAGCTTCTGCAGCTGGTAGGTGTTCTATACCTACATTTTTTACGTAGCGTTACTTTACTAACTTATTAAATTCTTAGTCTTTGCGTCTATGGGTGAAACCACAAAGAGAAAGGATAAAGTGAAATAAACGAGAAATTAAAAATGGATTTGAGTACTTGATTGGGTTAAGAATATGAATTACACTAATAGACTTCGTTGATGATCGTTCCTCGAACTTGATTAGCCGGTCCCGAATGCGGAGGCTAATGATGTTAGTAAGGTTTACTAACATTGGCATAATCATCCCTGAAAACGAGGGATACTGAACTTGATTAACTATTCGGGTTAGAATAGTTAATGATATCGACTGGTGCTGTCGATATCAGAAATCACACGAAACTTGATTAGCCGGTCCCGAATGCGGAGGCTAATGATGTTAGTAAGGTTTACTAACATTGGCATAATCATCCATCGGCATAATCATCCCTAAAAATGAGGGATACTGAATTTGATTAACTATTCGGGTGAGAATAGTTAATGATATCGACCGGTGTTGTCGATATCGGCAATCACATGAAACTTGACTAGCTATTCCTGAAGTGAAAGCTAATGATGTCAAGAATCTTGACATCAACATTTCCGGAAATATTCCAAGATATTATGGAAAGAAAAATCTGATTGGCTATTTCAGGTTAGAAATAGTCGATGACATTAATCAGTGGTATTAATTTTGACATTTACAATGAACTTGATTAGCCGATCTAGATATGGGAGACTGATAACACTAATGAAAATTTATTAGTGTCAGCATTCCCTTCCAAGTTTTAGGGGAGAGGTATTATAATGATATTTCCGATATGGAATAATTAAAAATATTAATGAAATGGGGATTGACATCTTGATAGATTATTCTTTCGGCCTTGAAGAGGCGGATATTGATTGGAAATTATGGAATAAGATGGGCGGAGGAACTAGTTACCCGGCGATGGGCTAGTGGCATCAGTTTTGTTTTCTAATGACCGGAATATGCAACTTGAGTTAAACTTACTTGTGTGGTGTTAATATTACCGGGATGACTGACTTGTCAGATTATAAATGGAATGTTGGATGACACCTAACTATTAAATAAAAAAAATGGTAATTTGTGTGGATTATTGAAGAAATAAAAAAAAAAAAACTGATGAAGATCTAAATTCTTGTGAAGCATGAAGGCAAATATCGTATCGCTTGAGACGTGAGAATAGAAGTCCATTAACCATGGTAGGTGTTATACACTTGAGGAATGCAATGCTATATATATATATGATGTATTTTGAATTAATTGATGAATTGTAATTGATATAATTTGAGAATCATGTACTGCGCACATGGAGGATGTCAAAGAAATTATGACTAATAATGTAAATATGTTGTATTTTGAATTAATTGATGAATTGTAATTGATATAATTTGAGAATCATGTACTGCGCACATGGAGGATGTCAAAGAAATTATGACTAATAATATAAATATGTTGTATTAAGGATTTGTGTTGTTGCTGGCATGATAAGAATTTGGTGATAATTATAATAGTGTAATAAAATGCCAATAATAGTGATAGATAATGGAATTTGGCCTTAATTATAGTGGTTGAATGAGATTAGGTTGATGAATTAAATAGAATGATGTATGTATGATATTCATATTATTTGAAGATGGGTCGGATGTGAATATTGTGAAAATGATGGTAGGTTCCATAATAATGAGAGATTTTACTGAAAATCTAAAGAAACATTGGAATGTGTCGAAATGGGTACAAGAAATATGTAAGTTGAATATATTTATAAACTAAAATTGAACGAAATCATGACAAGTTTGACGATTTATATGAAAAAGCCATAATGGTTATAATAGATGTTGGGATTGAAATTGATATAAAGAGATATAGTACGAGAGAGAGAAATCACGTGGTAGATATTATAACGAATTAAATGCGCTCGTGAGGTGAAACGAGATATAAAATGAAAATGTTAAATGATTCTAGGAAGGATGAATAGAGACGTAATAATGGAAGGACAAATGAGAATTTCAAGGAACTATGATTGCATATCGTTGAATATATGTTTAATTACCGATGCATGTATTGTGTGATTTTCCTTTTATGTTATATTTATTATATACATTATGAAATTGCAGGTCCTTCAGATTCACGCCAGGAGTAGTGTTTTAGGTCCTCTAGTCTCCTTTTGTATGATTGAATAAGAAGATGAACATTAATGTATTTTGTCTTTAAGGAACTAAATGACTTAATATGTAATAGTACTCCTTTTACATTAAGTGTCGGGACATAAAAATGTACTATTCTGTATTTGTAAAAACATAAAAAAATGAATTATGTGTGTTAATGGGAAAGAAATGAGCATGCGAAATGGGAAAGAAATGAGCGTGCGAAATGTGAGGCATGTACCATGAATGATGTGCTGTTGAGGTTCTACATGATTATGATATGATTGAGAAATGAGTATAACTGTACAGGATAATTGTCGATAACTTGGGACTCCAGGTATAAAGGAAACACCGTCGAAATTTTAGTGGAAATTTCGGCAAGTCTCAGATAAGTTCGGTGGATGAAAAAAAAATACCCATTTTTTTAAAGTTAAGGCTCAAAGTCCTTTTATGAATGTACTAAATTACAGGGTGTTACATATGTGGTTGGTCTCTAGCTCATGAGCTTTTTTTATTGCATTTTTAAAAAAATCTATCTCATTATTTTGTTGAATCTGATCTATATCTTAGGCTTTTTTAAAAAAAAATTGATTTTTTTTTCTTTTTCATCTTTATACATTTGATTTATTGGAGGTTAGTTTTTATACCTTTATTTTCATTTTTTTATGTTTAATTATCTCAATTTTATGTTTATAATTATAAGTTTAACGTGTTGACACGAGCAAAATAAATGAAAGAGATTTAACTTAGAATGTGAAAAATCTTAAAAATCACGGTGCAATAATACTGCACTATCAAACAAGTGAAATGAGACACAATTCAACACTTCAAGAGCATCAAACATCAAGGAAGATCATTGTAGGTGTCCTATAGAGTATAGATCATTGTGTATAATACCATATAATTGCATATAAGGTGAGTGACATGAAATAAGCCCTTTACTACTTGTTAATAAATGATTCGATAATATTTTACAAATATTAATTAGTAATAAAATAAATAAAAATATAAAAAATTTAATTGCATAAGATATTTGGTTATAAAGAAAAAACCTTTTAAATAACTCTTTAAAAGATTAAAAAAAAAAAGCCCTTAGAGGTAGCTAAATCCAGGATAAATACTTTTCACCAATTTCAAAGACTACAAGAAAAGTATCTCCGCCCATAAACTCTTTCTGTCTATGCTACCTTACTTGTTGAGACAATGAACCATATTATATCTTCTACCATAATAACTTGATAGTACATTTGAAAATCTTTAAATTATTGTCATCTTAACTAAAATATTCACTTGCAACTTTTCCTAGTAGTCTGCATGCTATAGTTCTGGCTTTTTAAAGACTAATATTTTTTTGATAATTTCCTATAAACTCTTCATGTGTCAAAAATATATGCAGTGAAACTCTATATAAACTTTTTAGATAATTGACAAAAATTAATGTTTTTTATAGCGTAGATGGGACACTACCAGAAAACCGGAGAAAAGCAACGGAATTACCGACGGAATTTTTCCGTCGGTAATTTATACCGACGGAAATAATTCCGTCTCCAAATCTGTCGGTATATACCGACGGAAAAATATTTTTCCGTCGGTAATTCCGTCGGTATATACCGACGGAATATGTCCGTCGGTATATACCGGCGGTTTCGCCGACGGGGTATACAGTTCGTCTGGAAATATGCAACAGCGTGGTGACGTCAGGCGATTTTACCGACGGAAATTACCGAGGGATTCAAACTGAGATAGCCATACAGTGACGTGGCGCTGTCACCAATGGCATCACCGACGGAATCATCGACGGAAGGAATCCGTAGGTGATTCCGTCGGAAAAAACGATTATATGCACCCATCTGCTGACACTCTCTTCCTCTGTTTCTCCTTCTTCTTCTTTCCCATCCCACCTCTCCCCTCCCAAACTGCAGCCAAACACCCTTCCCAAACTCTCCACTATTCTCAACACGAGCACTCAAGTTTCTTATATCTTGTACGTGGTCACAATATCCGTTTCTTGTAAATTTTATCATTTTTTTGTAAGTAAATCTATCCTTTTTAGTTTTAATATTTAATTGTGAATTTTATTGTTTTAGTATATGTATTTTGTTAACGTTTGTACTTGTTTAATTGTTATTTATCAAAGAAACTTGTAGTATGAATGTATAATATTTTTGTAGTTGTTATAGTTTGTTTTAGATTTTATCAAATTATATTTGTTTGTAAATTGTTGAAATTTTGTTTGAATTACACCGAATTAAATGTGTCGTTGTGATGAAATAAATAATTAATAGCTTGTTTAAGTGTCTTGTTTAATTGTTATCAATTATATTTGGAAGTTGTGATTTCTGTAAATTTATATATGTATAAATTTGTAAGTATGAACGTTGATAGTTGATAATTGATAATGAATATTTAACATAAGTGTTGTTTTAGTTTGTTGGATAATGTCGGGGAAAACCAATATTTTTGTTATGTTTTATAGAGGTTCAATAGAAGTCATGGATGATCGTTCATGGATGTATCGGGACTCACCCCAAGGATTGCGGAGGATGGATTATTGTAACGGTGTCCAGGGTTTTATTAATTTCGCAACATCTATTCCGAGGAATTTTACTGATGGCGGTATTAGGTGTCCATGCAGGAAGTGTAAAAATTTAAAGTTTCTGCATCAAGATGTTGTAACGATGCATCTTCTAACCAAAGGGTTCATGGAAGATTACCTGTGTTGGTATGCTCACGGAGAACTATTTGTTCCTAATGAGAGCATGGAAGAACAGGTGGTTGGGTCAACTTCTAGTGCTAGCAACATGCATGAAGTTGGAAATGAGAACAGTAATCCTTACAGGAATATGGTTATGGATGCAATGAGAATGAGTGAAGGTAATGTCAGGGAATGTCCAATCGTAGAAGAAGAACCTAATGCAGATGCAGCAAGGTTTTTTGATCTGTTGAGAGATTCTGACGAACCATTATGGGATGGCTGCACGAACCATAGTAAATTATCAGCCGTAGCACAGGTGTTCACCATCAAGTCAGATCACGGGTTGAGTGAGGCCGGTTATGACAAGATTATTGAATGGGCGAGAAGCATTTTACCTGAAGGGAACAGGCTGAAAGAGAACTTCTATGCTGCCAAGTCCATGATGAAACCCCTCGGTTTAGGATACCAGAAAATTGATATATGCCCTAACTTCTGCATGTTATACTACCTTGAAAATGCTGAGATGACCGAGTGCATGACATGCGGGCATTCCCGTTACAAACCCAGAACTGGTAGAGGGAAGACTCTCGTGGCATATAAAAAACTTAGATACTTCCCAATCACACCTAGACTGCAGAGGTTATTCATGTCACCAAGGACTGCTGAGCACATGACATGGCACCAATCACACCATGCGGTTGATGGAGTGATGGTTCATCCTTCTGACGGTGAAGCCTGGAAACACTTTAACAGTATGCATCCTCCCTTTTCAGCTGAATCAAGGAACGTGCGTCTTGGGTTGTGTACAAACAGATTCAACCCATTCGGGTCATTTGCTGCTCCTTATTCTTGTTGGCCGGTCATACTGACGGTTTATAACTTGCCACCGGGGATGTGTATGAGGCTGGAGTTCATGTTTTTATCTATGGTCATACCAGGTCCGAGCAGTCCGGGGTGGAATATAGATGTTTGTCTTCGTCCGTTGATTGATGAGTTGACGCAGTTGTGGTCCTCTGGAGCTTTGACTTATGACATCTCGAGGAAACAAAATTTTGTTATGAGAGCGGCTTTGATGTGGACTATCAATGATTTCCCAGCTTATGGAATGGTTTCTGGTTGGAGCACGCATGGAAAGCTAGCATGTCCATATTGTATGGAGAACAACAAGGCATTCACGCTAACAAACGGGGGTAAAGCTTCTTTTTTTGACTGTCACCGTCGTTTCTTGCCACATAACCACAGGTACAGAAAGAATAGAAAGGATTTCTTTGTTGGCAGAGTTGAAAATGATGTTGCACCCCCGCGTCTTTCCGGTGAAGAATTGTTTGATGTTGTGTCAGAGTATGGTGAAATTGTGTTTGGTCTCCAATCAGGTAAACAGAAGTTTCCTGGTTTTGGTTTGACCCATAATTGGGTGAAGCGAAGTATATTTTGGGAGCTTCCTTATTGGAAGACCAATCTTCTCCGCCATAACCTTGACGTCATGCACATTGAAAAGAACGTGTTTGAGAACATTTTCAACACCGTCATGGATGTGAAGGGGAAGATAAAGGACAACATCAAGGCTAGATTGGATGTAGCGCTGTTCTGTAACCGTAAAAATATGGAGTTGGTTTGTGATGGGTCACGGGTCGCAAAACCAAGAGCAAGCTTCGTGCTAGAGAAAAACGCACAACTACTAGTCTACAAATGGCTTAAGAGTCTGCGTTTCCCCGATGGACATGCCTCGAACATATCAAGGCTGGTTAATACGGAGGAATGCAGATTATATGGAATGAAGAGT
Organism: Populus simonii; assembly: GCA_007827005.2. Classification (NCBI taxonomy): domain Eukaryota; kingdom Viridiplantae; phylum Streptophyta; class Magnoliopsida; order Malpighiales; family Salicaceae; genus Populus; species Populus simonii. Next base: position 181,290 of record VJNQ02000393.1, read on the forward strand.
CATGACTGCCATGTGTTTATGCAAACACTTATCCCATTAGCTTTTCGTGATTTGTTGCCAAAGGGGATATGGGATGCACTAACGGAGATTAGTCATTTCTTCAGAGACATATGCTCCAGCAAGTTGAATGTTGATCACATTGAAAGGCTTGAAAAGAATATCGTCGAGACAATATGCAAACTTGAGATGATATTCCCTCCATCATTTTTTGACTCAATGGAGCATCTACCCGTACATTTACCGTTTGAGGTAAAAGTTGGAGGACCGGTCCAGTACAGATGGATGTATCCATTCGAGAGGTTAGATATTACAGTTGCTATGACATTTATAATTAAATGTTTTTATTTTTATTTTAATGTTTTTAATTGATAATTTTTTATTAATATATATATATATATATGCAGGTACTTGTTCAATCTTAAAAAAAAGGTTAAGAACAAGGCGCATGTTGAGGCGTCAATATGTGAGGCGTATATTGTTGAGGAGATCTCAACATTTATCTCATACTATTTCGAACCTCATTTGAGAACGAGGATAAACCGTGTTCCACGGCATGATGATGGTGGTGAAGTGCATTCAAGTGGGAACTTGTCAATATTCTCCAATCCTGGACGACCCACACCTAAAAATGCCCTGAGGGGAAGATATTTGTCTGAAATAGAGTTCAGACAAGCACACAATTATGTCCTATTTAACTGTGATGAGCTGAGACCTTTTATTAAGTAAGTAGATGTTCGACTTAAACTTTGTCAAGAGTGTACTATTTATGTTTTGTGATACCATACACTCATATACTTTGGAACAACCTTGCAGGCAACATCGACGATACTTACTGTCCAATAACTCACAGCTGACCGAATCCCAGATCTTTCAATTACAAGATGAACAATTTGCCACATGGTTTAGAACACATGTAAGTCCTATCACAAACTCATTATCTCTTGCAATGTAATTAATTGTAGTCAATGTTACATAATATCCGTTTATTGATTATTGTTGTATTTAATTTACAAGCTAGGTTTATCAAATGGGAGGTAGTGCTGCTATTTCACTGTCTTTACTATGTCTGGGCCCTGAAAGAAAAGTCAAGTGCTATAATGGATATTTTGTCAATGGATATGTCTTTCATGCTGAAGAATACGGGCATGGAAGAAAGACATACAACAGCGGTGTTTGTATTAAGGGATCGATTTCTAGTGAGTTTGAAGTTGACTACTACGGTAGATTGGAAGAGGTCATCGAACTGCAATATCATAGCGAGCAAAATAGAGTGTTTTTATTCAAATGCTATTGGTATGACACAACTGACAGAGGAATCAGAGTAGATCCTCACTATGGTCTCGTTGAAATCAACTCAAAAGCTAGACACCGCAACGTAAACGACGTCTTTGTTTTCGCAAAGCAATGCCAACAAGTTTATTACACATGCACCCCTTCCTTTAGAAAGGACCGATCAAGAGTTGATTGGTTATCCGTTTTAAAAACAAAACCCAAGGGTCGTGTCGAGGTTGTTCAGGATGAGAACGAAGACACAAGTGTGATAGATGAAGTCTTTCAAGCTAGTGAGTTGGTTGAACCATACCGAGTTGCTCCGTCGATTCACTTAGAAGAAAATTCGAATTTTCGTGTTTTCAATGATAGTCTTGTTGATGTTGACGCAGAGGAGTTGAATGTTGTTCTGAGCTCTACTAGTGGAAAAAAGAATGTTGTTGAAGAAGATGATAACGAAATTAAAGAGTGCGATGAAGCTGATGATAACAATTCAATAGAGGACGAAGATGAAAATTCCGACTAACTAAACATGTTATAAAGCCTTATTTTTATAATGTAATAATTTGAAACATGAAATATTTATTCTTCTTTAAGGGTCAGCCTCTGTTATTGTGTTGTGTGTGCTGTAAGATTGCAATTTAAGATTTTTTGAGAGGGTTACATAAAAAAAATAAGAAAAATTTACCACATTCACCGACGGATATACCGACGGAATATAACCCGTAGGTATTTCACAGAGAGTTGCAAAATAAATTACGGGATTTTGCCACATTCACCGACGGATTTCCGACGGATTTTCCGACGTTAATACCGACGGAATCACCGACGGGTTGTCGCACGCATGCCTGACACGTGTCCGTCTGCACGATTACCGACGGAATTTCCGATGTCCAATACCGACGGCATTACCAACGGATCACGCATGTCTGACTCGTGTCCGTCTGCACGATTACTGACGGAATTTCCGACGTCCAATACCGACGGCATTACCGACGGATCACGCATGTCTGACACGTGTCCGTCTGCACCATTACCGACGGAATTTCTGACAGATTTGCCGACGGATCGAAAAGGTTGGCGGGATTTTCAAACTTTTTGGTGCGAATTTCAATAAATTTCCGACGGAATTACCGACGGAAATTAATTGCACCGACAGCAATTAATTTCCGTCGGAAATTATGCTTTATATACCGCCCCCCCCACCCCCCCCCCCCCCGCACTCCCTTTCTCTTCTCCTCTTCTCGCCTCTGCTCCCTTTCTCTTCTCCTCTTCTCCCTTTCTCTTCTTCTCTCATTTATATTTAGCTTTTAGAAGGATTTTATTGTTTTGATGGTAGTTTTAAAAGGTATGTATATTTTTTTCTTTATCTTTGTATTTTTTTTATTTTAATTATGATTATTTTTTTTGGTGTTCTTTGTTTTGTATATTGTTTGTAGATAACATCTTAAATTCAACACATTATTAAGGTAAGCATTTTTTATTCCCAAATTTATTTTGAATTGATATAATGTTTTTTAGTTTTGTGTATTGTTTGTTTTGTGTTTATGTTGTGTGTTGTGTAGTGTTTTTTAGTTTTTTAATTTTATTTATTAATTTTAGTTTTTTAGTTTTGATATTATTGTTTGTATTGCTATAATTGTTATTGTTGAATTTATGTTAAAAATGTTAATTTATATATATAATTGTTATTGTTGATTTATTTTAAAAATGTTAATTTATATATATAGAATTGCATTTAATTAGTTTATCTTAATTTAGGATATTATTGTTTGTATTGCTATAATTGTTATTGTTGAATTTATGTTAAAAATGTTAATTTATATATATAATTGTTATTGTTGATTTATTTTAAAATGTTAATTTATATATATAGAATTGCTTTTAATTATTTTATCTTAAATTAGGATATTATTGTTTGTATTGCTATAATTGTTATTGTTGAATTTATGTTAAAAATGTTAATTTATATATATAATTGTTATTGTTGATTTATTTTAAAAATGTTAATTTATATATATAGAATTGCTTTTAATTAGTTTATCTTAATTTAGGATATTATTGTTTGTATTGCTATAATTGTTATTGTTGAATTTATGTTAAAAATGTAATATTAATCCGTAAATTTGAATGTATGACTTTAATCTAATGTTTGTAACTCTAAGTACCAATTTAACAATGAATGTTCATAGTTGTAATTCTATATGATGTTATTGAAAAAAATGTTGTGTTGATGATGATGAGTTGGGTTGAGATCCAGGATGATTGGATCGGGATGTGAAATAAAATTGGAAGTGTAATATGATTTTGTCGACAACTTGGGACCCCCCAGTACAGGGGAGACTCTGTCGAATTTTTTTTAAATAATCGAAGTTAATTATGTAATTATTCGTATACATTTGTGTAGATGCGTAGAATGAAATCTACAGCACGTCGTCAGAAGACGGTTGCAGCTAGTTCTTCTAGCAGCGAGGAGGATGTATCCTTAGGTGCTGATCACGGCGAGGAATCTACGCCAACTTGTGATGCTGCCTCTTCTAGCGCGGTTTCACAGCGCAGAAGTGGTGTGCCTTCACAGCGGGGTCAATTCACCTGCAAGTACCAGGCACAATGGAAGGATGACCTCTCAATGTAAGTTTGTTTAGGTTTTAGTTTTTTATATATATACTTATAACATAATTTATGAACAACTAATTAATATTAATTACTACTTTTATTTAATTTCAGGTTCACAAACATTAAGGCTGCAAGGACTATAACATTGGCGTTTAAATCGTCGATGGAGATTCCATTGTTTCAATGGAGCCAGGTTTCCAAACATCCTGAGTGGAAACCTAATATCGATGCATGGTTTAAGCGATTTCAGGTAGGTGTTAATTTTTAATTTCCAGCTTATTTTTAATAAATGATTTTTATAATTTTATATCTTGTACTATTTTTATTTTATATGAATTATTTATATACACAGAACAAATTTGAGTGGGATAGGGCGGACAACAATGTTGTGAGGAGGGTATGGGAGAATCACGCGGCAACTAGGTAACATCGAAAATAATATTTATTTTTGTTTTATAATTTTATTTTTTAAATTCTAATTTGTTACTATGGAAGTAGGTTGCGTGATTTTTGGTATGACACCCAAAAAAAATCAAAAAGACATGCGAGGGATAACGGTCTTGAAGGATGGAATGAGGTGGCGGTTTGGCAGGAATTCAAACCGCCATTCATCTCGGGGGAAATATGGACGGCATATATTGAGCACGTGACCTCAGAGCGGTTCTCACGGCGCTCACAGTCTGGCGCCGACAACCGGAACCGGCAAATTTATGGTTCGGTGACCACGCACACTGGCGGATCCGTCCCATTCAGCGCACATGCAAAGCGGATGGTAAGATTAATTTTAATGAAATATATCGTTAATTAATTTGTCGTTCCTTATAATATATTTAACTTTCAACCTATTTTTTCCTTACAGGCTGCGTCTCTTGAACGTGAACCGAGTCCAATGGAGCTGTTTCTAGAGACGCATGTGCGGAGTCAAGACCGCCAAAAGGGGGTGCAGCAGTTTGTGGACAACCGTGCTCAGCACTTCGTGGTATGTTCGTCCATTCATTTTATTTTGTAAGTTATTATTTTCTTGAATTGCATCTTGAATTGCATTTGATGATTTTTTTACCGATGGAATTTTCAGGAGACCTATAATAGCCGGTTGAGGGAGAGATATGGGGACAATCCGTCGACCCATCCAGATTTCGATCCAGATTTGTGGAAGGAGGCGGGATCGTCTGGTGGACCCGATAAAAATAGGGTCTACGGGCTCTCCAACACTACGGCTGAAAACTTGCGTTCAACTCGTAGTGTCTCAACTGTTGGAAGCTCTCCATCAGTATCGAACACCCAGTCTGAGGAGTTCATTGCGTTGAAACAACAATATCAACAACTCTCGACGAATTATGATGAGCTCCGTCAAATAGTCATGGAGATGAGATCAAAGATGGGTGACGATACTTGTGCAGCTTCTTTTTGGCCGTATGGTCCCGGGAACAACCAGCCTCCTCCTCCTCCGCCTCCTCCTCCAGCTCCGCCGCTATTCTAGTTTAATTTTGTTTTTTTAAACACATTAAATTTGTAATGAATATTATTTAACATTACTTTTACATTTTTAATGTTTAATGCATTTTTATTTGTTTATTAAGGTTTTTTACAATTAATCAATTATTTTTTTATATATATTTTAAATACCTACCGACGGATATACCGACGGATACTATCCGTCGGTATTTAACAGAGAGTTGCCGAACAATTACCATCCATGCCATCATTACCGACGGCATCACCGACGGATATTATCCGTCGGTGATTACATGCCGACGGCATTACCAACGAATAATATCCGTCGGTATTACACAGAGAGTTGCACAAAAATTACCAGCCATGCCATAATTACCGACGGAGTTCCGTCGTAATGCCGTCGGTAATTACCCTTGAAATTACCGACGGATTGATTCCGTCGGTAATGTTCCCGCGGGAAACTTTTTGTTTTGCGCGCGCGTATCCGTCTGTAAGACCGTCGGTATTTCCGTCGGTGGGAGTTTTTTTTTATTTGCGACAGACTTAGCGACGGAAATGGGATTTACCGACGACTGTTATACCGACGGACGGGTTCCGTCGGTATGTCCGTCGGTATTATTGTCACCGACGGATTTCATTGTGTTACCGACGGAATTAGTCCGTCGGTAAAACTGGATAAATGTTGTAGTGGGAGCTGCATGTTTGGCCATTGCAAGATGTTCTGTAGCAAAAAATCTAGTGAGAAATTTATGAAAAATGAAAAAAAAAAGTGCAAAAATTTATTATAAATACATACT